>WYDI02027350.1:0-34921 GCA_009867235.2 Psittacus erithacus | reverse complement strand
CTCTTCTCCAGGCTGAACAGCCCCAACTTTCTCAGCCTGTCTTCATACGGGAGGTGCTCCAGTCCCTGATCATCCTCTGACTGGGATGCAGTGGTGCTCTTATTAAAGGAGAGGTTTAGAAGCTCTCAGCTTAGAGCTGACCAGGTTTCCCTGCAGCCTGAGACCAGGGCTGTCTAACACAGACACAAATCCTTCCTCTGGCCTGGTGGTGTCTGGTGCAAGGCTGGCACAGAAGAGTTACAGGCAGACTGCTTCCATGTGCCCCCGGATCCACACCCTGGGATGCTTTACAAAAGCACACCCTTCCTTTGCACCAGCAGCCAGCTCTTGTATCCTTTCACATCCAGCAGCATGGAGAAAGCTTCCTTTGCACCCCAGCTCTCCCGCCCCATCACCAGCCAAACCCTTTTTCTATTGCTGCTCTGGATCTTTCCATCCTATTTTCTTTCTCTGGCTTCCCGTTCTTTTCCCCCTCCATCTTTCAGTTTGGCTTGTCACACACATAGAAGATCACACACTCAATCCTCCCCCTGCCAGCAGATCTTGAATGCAGTGGGGCTGAGGGATGCCCTGTCACCTTCTGCCTCTCCCCATCCCCCCTGCCCTATTCCCCTGTGATCTATTGCAAAGGACAGGTAACCTCAGCCAAAAAGACGGATGCCACAATTATTCCCCTTTTCAGCAGCTCCTTCCCTTTGCTTCTTCCTGATGGAAATCGTGGGCAAGAAAAATCTATTATTACTCTCCAAATCATATCAAATATTTATCAGGGTAATTCTCTAGTTATCACCACCGATTGCAAGCCTTAGTCACGTAGTAAATCTTGTTAGTGTCATCTCTGGGAACGTGTCTCGTCTGTCTTCTCAGCCAAGTGCTGCATAAACCAGGTTGCCCCAGGGGAACTTGGCTTATGGAAAAGGCAAGGAGGAGATGGAGGCAATCAAAGATGGGTGCAGACTTCCCAACTCCCCTTTCTCCCGGGACATGAAATGGGATCTGCTCAGGATGAGGAGGTTGCATGTGGGAAGGGGAGGTCTGGACCACACCGCTGATGCCTCCCTGCGTCAAATGCTTAACAGATAAGCTCATTCCTAATCAGAAACTGTCTGAAACAGGCCAGGCTCAACAAGAGGTGTATTATCCTTCCTAGGAGAGAGATGAAGCGAGTTACTCAAGGCTATATGATCTGAAGTCAGTAGCAGAGGCCAGAACCGAGCTCAAGGTCTCTGGCTCTAAGGCTAGCAGCTTAATTACATGATGATTCCTTTTGGAGCACTGTGGCTGCTTTGATACAGCGCTGTCCTGGGGGTCCTGTAAGTCAGGGCAACCTTGCCATCTCTGCTTGCCATGCCAAGGACTTTCCCCTCCCACCCGCTGTGTCAGGACTAGCAAATGCAGCCACTCGAGCTGGCCTTTTTGTTGTTGTTGTTGGCACCAAAATGTTTCCAGATTGTACCTATTTTTAAACTCTATATTGGGTCAGATCTGGACAGCTTGGAGACATCAGCTCTTCCCTCTTTCCTACCCCTGTGCGTGCAACTTACTGCTGCAAAGGGAAGAAATGAGCAGCGCGTTTCCTCTGCCAGAACCAATCAATCTGGCGCCTGTCATCAGCATCACAGCAGCTATAAAATATTTAATTCCTTAATGATGAATTGGCAGATTGTTTCAAAAAGACAACAAGGAAACAAAGAAAAGGAAACAGACATTCGCAATCTGCAATCGTACTCTTTGCCAGGCTCAGCCTTTGGAGCAGACAGCCTGAATTGTGTTTTGCCATCCAAGGTACCTCAACAGTGCTGTCTATTCATAGAGCCTTGGTAGTTGTTTTGGGGATGTTTGTGCTTACATAGATATCACACCCTTGAGCTGATATCCTCAGGTCCCACCACTGATTCCTGATGAGACTTTCAGAGGAGGATTTATTGTTTGGAAAACACAAAAACAGCCTTCTCAATGGCACAGCTCTTGCCTCTGTGGCTCTTGTGGCTATACAGGAAGGAAACTGTTATTATCATAGAGTCATAGAATGGTTTGGGTTGGAAAGGACCTTAAGATCATCCAGTTCCAACCCCCCTGCCATGGGCAGGGACACCTCCCACTAAACCATGTTACCCAAGGCTCTGTCCAACCTTGCCTTGAACACCGCCAGGGATGGAGCATTCTCAACTTCCTTGGGCAACCCATTCCAGTGCCTCACCACCCTTGCAACAAAGAACTTCTTCCTTATATCCAATCTAAACTTCTGATACACATAAATGAGGAAAAAGAACATGCAGACTAGGTTAGAGCACAAGTGCATCCAGCCCAGTGTGCTGTCTCCAGGCCTGGCCAGCAGCATGTGCTTTAGGAAGTGCATAGGAATACGTCAGTCCTATAGTGCTCTTTCTTTAGCAGCCTCCAGCTATCTGCAGCCCAGGGAGATCTCAGTGCTTCCAAGCTCTGACTGGAATCTTTTTTTCCATGAGCTTGCCTAGTAGTTTATAAAAGTTATGCAAACTTGGAGCAAAAGCTTCACTCATATAGCCCCATAGCTCTCCTGGGTGAAGCTGTACATCTTATTTTGTTTTCAGCGTATCACCTACTAATTTAAGTCGATGTTCCCAGCTCTTGCATTAAAAAGACAGTGAAAAATCATTCTCTCTTCACCTCCCATGCCTTGGACATGTTTGGCTCAGAAAGTAGGGAGCAGCATTGAGATGCCTGGGCTAATGGACACCAGAATTGGTCTAAGTCTGCAGTGGACAGCCTGGTTTCAAAGGGCAGATCAGCTTGTCCGTGCTCATGGATATCTTGTGTCCCAGTACAGTGTCAGAATCCTTGCCTGTACCACCATCTATTTGCAAATGCATAAGGTGATGCTGGTGGCAGTCACCGATTCAGCTGATGCAGCTGCAGTGGAAAGGGGATGACACAAAAAGCAAGACCTCTGCTGAAGTTACATGAGTTTCTTACAGGACTTATAAACCACATGCTTGTCCCTATGCCAACTGATATTCATTCCTTTTGCATGCTGTAAATACACAGGCAAGCAACTTGTCTGCCCAAAGGCCTTCTTTTACTCTGTGTAGCCCGCTCTATTGTAAACCCAGTGATACTGGCTTTTTATTTCTGTTTGATTAACTTCTATGTCCTATTCTTGGAACCTTCTGATTACAAGAAAGCTGTAAGGTTTCACTAAAGCAAATCCCAACTTTTAGCAAACCTGAAAACCGGAGCTCTAAAAGCTTACAAAACCCTTCTAAAGCCTGGGGAAAGGAAGAGGAAAACGAGGGGGTTTCACTCATCCCCATGTATTATATTTAAGCCGGTCTCATGATGCGGAGCAGTGACGCTCCTCGGTGGCGTGACCAACCTACACTGTTCCTCTGGGCTGGGGGAGAGCGCTGGGAAGTTTGGCAGACGTAAGTGGGAGGCTGGCAGCTCGTACGCGGAGCCTTCGTGCTTCCTCCTCTGCCTCTCTTGGCAGCCGGGGCTCCCGCAGACGTCTATGGTGGGATGGGCTGGTTGCAGTGGGATGTGGCCAGCAGATAACGAGGGTCATGCAGCAGTTTAGCTCAATTCACCCTCTGTCTGCTGCAGTGATTTGTGGAAGCCCCCTGCAGACATCCTGTGTAAATACGTGAAACAAAAACTCTTGTAAAGGAAGGGCTTAACCTGCTTTCAAGAGGGGTCAGTGCAATTAGAAGCACCCGGAGCTGGTACCTGATGGCAAACTGCTGCTTCAGACCTCCCCCAGCCCTGGGTCAGCTTTAGGGCAAACCAAGGTTTCCCCCAGCTCCTGTGCAAAGTCTCCCAACAGCAGAAGGATGTTTCTGTATGCACCAAAGCACATTGTGCTCCTAAGGGCTGACTGCTTTGGCATAGGGATAAGATGAAATCAAAGGACAGTACTTTCGAGTCAGACAGTTCATTTCCCTGTTAGCTCTGGATCTCTGTCTTCTGCAGATGGTGTTTAAACCTTTAGAGAAGGTTGCTCCATTGATCCTGTCTAATATCTCTTCAGAAGTTCTGAATGGGAAACATCCTGTTTGTCTCTAATCAAAGCTGGTTTTTCTCTGCCTCTGGGCCAAAACACTGCAACAAGCTTGGCCCTTTTGGGAGTAGTGGATGCTGAGCTGCCTGCTGCTTTTCCAGCATAGGGAGAACCTGAAAACCAGCCTCTTCCCACTGGCTTCATGATTCTGGGGTATGCAAGGGGTAATGAGAAAGCAGCAATCCAGCAGCTCCTAGCTGGGTGGTAGCTGACTGCACCACAGCAAGTCTAAAGAGGCGCCTCTTTCCCATCTATTAAAATAGACACCACCACCAGAGAAAGAAATTGGGAAGTGTGACTCAAAGTGGGGGAAGGAAAAGGGATAGGGCTGATGGGTAGCTACACACCCACATCAGGAGACCATCTCAGCAAACCCACTTGCATCCTACTGTTGTCAACGTGATTTCAAACCAAACATATGCTTATATAGAGAAAGGACTGAGAGAAGAGTTGGATGTAGGAAGTTTTTGGCTCGCAGTGATAGAAAGCACATGCTAAGGGTGTCTGTGGGATGGACAGTGTCAGAGTCCGCTCTACCGCAGTGATTTCCTATAGAGCATTAACAAGGAGCATGAGGTTAAATAGAAGCTGCTTTTCTTTCTCTCTTGTTACCCAAAAGCAGCCCTGGACACTTGTCTGAGGGCATCTCTCTGCCCTTGACTCTTTGCCAGGCATGCCTGGCTGGAAACCTCCCTCCAGATGGAGCAGACTAGAAAAGGTAAGGAAATACAAAGAGGAGAGAAATGAAAACATATGAACCCCTCTAATTTAGGTTATGTTTATGCTGCCATTGAGATTGCTGCAAAATGAAGGCAAAATACTGTGATTCCACTCTGATAACTTTTTCAACCTTTAACGCTGCCGTAAGTTTCCTCTGAGTAGAAATCTTCATCAGAATCTGGTTGGGGCAGATCCTTTATTTCATTATTTGATTGCAAAGTGCTTAATTTCACCCAAATATCTTTTATTCTCACTAAAAGTAATCACTAAACATGGCCAGCCAAAGCCACGTGTGCACCTACACCAAGTGTAGGTAGTCCAGCTAGAGAACTGTAGTGTGAGAGGGAACCAGGAACATATCTGGTGCTGAGGTGGGAGCATTGCCACCTCAGCCAAAGTTAATTATAGCACTCTCAGCCTAAGTGGTTTGGTTCCTTTTAGCTGGCTTAAAAAGTTAAGATTCAGGTTAGATGTAAGGCAGAAGCTCTTTACTGTGAGGGTGATGAGGCACTGGCGCAGGCTGCTCAAAGAAGAGGTAAATGCTCCATCCCTGGCAGTGTTCAAAGCCAGGTTGGACAGAGCCTTGGGTGTCATGGTCTAGTGTGGGGCATTCCTGCCCATGGCAGGGGGTTGGAACTGGATGATCTGAAGGTCCTTTCCAACCCAAACCATTCTATGAATGTACCTTCATTTTATGTTCTTTTTAAACTGTGATTAGAAAACCAGCTTCCCTGCCATTCCCCCCCATCCCTCTGCGTCTCCAAGGGGTGTTGATTGCCCCTACACCATCCCCTTTCCCAGAATGTTTTGCCACCAAAAACCCCAGCTTTTGAGGAAAAACAACCCCCTGCCATCCACTTCTATGTGCCAGCTTAACCACCCCCATGGATTTCATCCCTCAGCCCAGGGGCCCATGGCTCAGATGAGTGCCACCGGCTCAGAGTGAGGATGGCAGATGGATGAGGCTGGGAGTCTGGCCCTGGCTTGTCCCCGCCATGGCTGTGTTTCCCTCAGCACTCTTTGAGGGCAGGGAAATGGAGATGGTCCTGCATGGAGCTGGGCTAAACATGGCTGTGCGGCTTGTGGGGCTATGGGCTCAGTGCCTCACTATATGAAAGGCAGCGGGGCTGTCACTCTGAAGACACAAAGGCCATGGTGAGAGGCTGGGTGTGAGGATGGACATGGTGCCCTTATAGCCACAAAGTGTTAGAGCTGCTGCAGGCCGGCCTGGGCACTCAAACCCCTCCTGGATGCGGGCGCAGTGGGGCTGCCATCACAGTGATAGTGTGGTCCCCTCTGCATGGCTGCCTGGACTGAAGGGTGGGAGGTGGAACCATTGCACCCCAGCCTGCCCTGTGCTAACACTGGGTCCTGCAGTCTTCCTCTCCACACCAGAAAAACAGTTCCAGCCATGGCTATTGCTTTCTGCTGTTCTTAGTGAGTCCAAGAGCTAGCAATGAGGGCTGTGAAGCGAGGAGTGCCCTTGCTGCCACCACATCTGTCCCCGCAGCGATGCTGCTCACAGCATCTGCTTTTCGGCCCTGAGCATGCAGGGCTGGACCCGGCTGCAACCTCTTTTGTGAGGCACAAGCAGAACAAGCCCTGAAAGGCTTTTCCATTCATTCCTCTCCAGCCATTTGCTTCCTTGTTTGTCCTCTGAGGGGCTTGGTGCTGACTGGGATGCTCTTTGCCTCAGGACATAGTGTGGGCAGGTAACTGGGGAGTGTTGACCTTTGGGATGCAGCTCCAGAACAGGGGGCAACAAGGGGGGAAGCTGTGGCCTCCTGAGCTTCTCAGCTTTCTCTTTCCTTGTGTCAGGCTGAACCACAATCTGGGGAGATGCAGGAAAGTGTGTGCATACCCCAGGGCTGTGAGAGCCATCATCTCTTCCTGAGCCTGCCAGTGCATGTGGATCCATCCTCTTCTACCTGTCCTGCAGGGTTTCTGCCCCAGTACTTGGTGTTTTCTCACATTAACTCATTTTCCCCTTCTAAACACCCATTTTTCCCATGCAATAGCTCATTTTTTTCCTTGCAAAATAAGCTAGGGCTTGGTTAAGCTCCAGGGCTTGCTTGTGTATCTTGCTGCTTATCTGAGGCTAAGGGGGAAGAAAGGCTGGAGCTGCAGAGGGCAGAATGAGTTGCCAAAGCTTTGGGTTGGAAAGCTGCTGTAGGAGCAATAGAAGAAAGCATGAGGACTGAAGGAGGGTTTCATTTGGATGGGAAGAGCTAACAAGCTGTTCAATGACAGTGATAGCCCTTGGGAGGGACGGAAGCCACACTGACTGCAGAGGAGGGGCAAATAGGTCTGGCTCCCAAGGGGCACGGTTGCAGCATCCCAAGGTGCCTTTTCCAACCAGGGAGCCAGGCAGCAGCAAGCAAAGGGAATGTAGTGACACCAGCCCATGTGCTCGCCTCATGCTGTGCAGGGTGCAGGGCTCCTTTGACCCCTGCTCTGCTGTTGCACATCCCCTTCCCAGGTCCCCTTGTGCTTGCTGGTCGCTGGTGCCATCCCTGGGGCACTTTGCTGCTGTCACCATAGGTGCTGTCAGGGCATCCTAATGCTGTTTGCTGGTGTTATTAATGAGTGCTTTCTTCCATGGATTTGCTTAACAGTGTGGCACAGCACCCACTGACAGGAGCTGAGCACCTGCCATGGCTGGAGCAGGGGTTATTAAGCAACAAGAAGGGCCTGCTGGGAAATCTCCAGGATCAGGGTTATTCCAGGCAAAATAGAGGATAAAATCCCCATTTTTCCATTCCATGGCTCCTTTTCTGGGGGATCTTTGCTATTCCCCTCTGACATCTCCATAGCCTTCAACAGCATGATATGGGGCTGTTTTCAGTCCTGTGCTAAAGGACATCAAGATTGCTGACACATTGGGTCACGCAGAGAGCATCACCGTACAGGGCTGCTCTGTGACCACCTCTTAGTGGAATTCCCATTCCTTGATGCTCAGTGCTGGGAGCTGGGATTTGTCACCTCCAGGGACACCCAGAGACACTGAGGGTTTCCTGTGGCTCCTCCTCAGCCAGCAGTGTGTCTGCAGTGCGTACCTACAGCACATGATGGCACTGCAGGAGCGCAAAACGGCCTCAGCATCCTCTGCGACTCGCCTGGGTTTTTAACCCCTCCGCGCAAGCGAAGCTGCTGCGATGGCTTTCCAGGGACAAAGCGTGGAGGAAGGATTGAATGGCAATGTCCCATGCCCTGCTGTCCCCAGCTAGGGCAAAGCCTTGAGTCCGAGCTGCTGCAGCATCACCCTTGGGTCCCAAGCACCATCCTTGGGACCAGAGGAGACACAAGTGCTGCAATGTGGGCCTGCGTGTGTTCATAGGCTGGCATCTTCCATAGTGCACAGTGAATGCTTCGTGCACTGGCTCCTCACAGCTGTACATCCCTGGTCTTGGCATGCCTGAGAGCATTCCCCTCTTGCTGCCGCATTGTCTGGCTTCACCTCCTAAGCTCCCACAGGCAGAGAGATGGTCTTCAGATGCACACTGGGCAGAATCAAGCCTTGGTGCAGGTCTTGCATGAGAATATCCTGCTGGGTTTTGGAAGAGAGCAAGGAAATGTGTTAGTTTGCTGGTTCCTGAAGTTATTGATCCTCTAGCCAAAACCCAGGGAGAGCGGCAGAGATGAACAGAAAAGCTGCAGCAGCATTTCCATAGAGCATATGCTTTTTCCTGAAATAATCCCTGCAGGAGAGAAGCTGTAAAAATATCTGGATGTGACAATCCTGGTATTTATCTGTTCTTATCTACAAAGAGCTGAAGAGGTAGAAACCCAGCAAGTGCTGCCCAAATAAGTGTCATATCCTGTAGGTACAGGAAAAAGCGGCATCTCCTTCAGAGAAGTTGTCTTGAATCATTTGAACACAGCATGGATGGCTCTGCTCTTCCTCCTCCTATTGTCCATGTAGGAAAAAGTCTCGGACTTTTCCATAAGCAACAAGATGTATATCCAGGAGAAAAAACACGGAACGGGGAGAGGAGGGGATAAAACCCTACATTTCCAAGAGAGAAGGAGGACAGAGGGGGTCTGGTTCCTGCAGCTCTTGTCCATCTCTCTGCATGGAGACTCTTTCCTCGCTATCTCCCGGTTGTAAATGGAGCTGATGGATTGATTTTGTTTCTGTTTCTTCTCTTGCACTTGTTCATGTTAATAAATATAGATTTTATTTCTTTCTTTCTTTTTTAAATCCGAAGCAAAATGTCCCAATGTCTCCACCCACCCCCTGGCACCAAGCGCTGATGCTTATTTCAGTGCTTATAATTTGATTTCTGCCTCTCCTGCTGGGCTGGTGCAGGAGAAACAATATTTAGAGAAGCTGATATTTAATTTCTGGTTGGTTTTTTTCTGGAGCAAGGGAAGCAGAGGCTGGGATCAGCGTGGGAAGAGGGAAAGAGGCTTGGCAAGAAGGAATTCTCCTTTTCCAGGCCATTTTCTCTCCAGTTTGCAGTCTCTGATGGACAGACATCACAGCAGAGCTCAACTAATCAATTGCTCTCTGAAGAATGGAGCGTGCCTCATCTCTTTAGGTATTTTTGTGCAGGGACTCATAGCTACTTGACACCAATGATTCCAGGTTTGGAGCCTGAGCTTTGATAATCTCCATTTTGCAATTGGGGAAACTGAGGCATGGAGTGGTAAACTGGCCCCTTCCCCTTCAGACTGCAGCCAAAACAGCATGTGGCACAGGCACTAAGGGCTCATTACCAAGCCCAGGGTATATTCAGCGCACACAATCCTCAGCATCACTCCGCTTCCAGTTAAACATGGACAAAACAAGGTTTTGACTGGTATTTAGCAGCCAGCCCAGTTCTGAGCAGCAGAGCTGCAAAAGAGTGCCGCCACTCCTCAGCTCTTGGAGTTTCTTAGGGAAAAGCTCCTGCATTTTGCTAAGAAGAATGGTTTTTTCCTTGCCAAAACCCTGACTTTTCATTCCTAGGCACAGAACTAACTTGCTCATCACTTTATTCTATATTTTTTCAAGGAATAGCATCCCCCTTTTCCCTTTCTCCTTTGGTTTCCCTGGCTTCTTGGAACAGGGCTTGCGATCGCTTCTGTGCCTAGCAAAAGATAATAGCTTTGCTAAATAATTTTTCCTTTTCTAAAACATCCATCAAGATTGCCTGCTGCACAGTTTACATTTCCTGCTGTGGAGACAAATACTTTAATTAAAATGGAAGGAAGGGGGAGAAAAAAGTACACATAGAAAAAAGAAAAAGGCTCTGCAAAAAGCATCCTAAAAGGTTTGGGAGGAACAGCCATGGGCAAATGAAGCCTTTGGGCAGCCAGGATGGATTTTGCATCTGTGCATAGAATCATAGAATGGTTTGAGTTGGAAAGGAACTTAAGGCCGTCCAATTCCATCCCCCCTGCCATGGGAAGTGATGCCTCACTCTAGGCCATGTCACCCTAGGCTCTGTGCAACCTGGCCTTGAACACTGCCACGGATGGAGCGTTCACAACTTCCCTCGGTAACCCATTCCAGCGCCTCACCACCCTCACAGTAGAGAACTTCTTCCTTATCTCCAACCTGAACTTGCCCTGTTTCAGTCTGAACCCATCACCCCTTGTCCTATCTCCACAGTCCCTAATGAAGAGTCCTTCTCCAGCATCCTTGTAGCCCCCTTCAGATGCTGGAAGCTGCTCTGAGGTCTCCACGCAGCTTCTCTTCTCCAGGCTGAACAGCCCCAATGTTCTCACCCTGTCTACATACAGGAGGTGCTCCAGCCCCTGACCATGCAGCCATTTGGGACTGTTTTGCTCAGTGAAGGAGAGAGGTGCTGCCAAAGCCCAGTTGCATTTCTGTTAAGCAGCAAGAGACCCTTCCTCAAACTGCTTGTCCTCCTACAGCTCCTACTCCAGTCTGTGTGCAGGAACAGATGGAATGGCTTGAGTTCGGATGTTCATATCTGGAGGATAAGAAGGAAACATCTTCTACTTACCTTGGTCCTGCCTTTTCACTTAGGAGCAAAATGCTCATCTCCTGTTGTTGCTTGTTTGATTATGGGAATCCTTATACCTCCTCTCCCTCCCTCGGCTTTAGCTGGCCAGCAGGGAAAGCACAGCAGCAGCAAACAGCAAGAAACACCTGAATGTGCCAGCCTGAGATTAACTCCAGGGAGAGGTGAGAAGGACGGGAAGTTATAAGTACAAAATTGCTGCTCAAACCCGGGCATTTTCTCCCTTGGTTTAGTTAGAGACTGAAAGCATTGCGTCGAGCTTGGAGTGCAAAGTTCAACAGAGGAGGAGAAAGAGAGACCCCATTTAGGAGTGGGAGCGCAGTGTGAGCCTGCAAGGAAAACTGCCAAGGGGAGCAGCAGCAGCCAGCCCTGGGTTTCAGAGGGCACTGGTGCTTGAGCTGGGTGGCAGTGAGCAGCAGGATCTATTGGCATGGCTTAATCAGCCTTCAAAGGTCTTTCTTTCAGGCCAGGGTATAGGGGGAAGGTGGTGGATTGGGATCATTCCCCTGCTAAGCTGGGATTTGTATTGAGCTCATGGAGGATAATGAGATGATCACCATCAGATGGGTAAGCTGAGCTCTCACTTTCTGCACCATCCCTCTAAGACAGGAGTGTATTATTCCTGGTTTTCACCAGCCTGAACCAGCAATCGTGATGCTGTCCCCATATAATTGAGTCTGCCAGTCAAAGTCAGATCCCTCAACACTCCAAACTCTGTGGCTTACAAGGAGTGATCACAGGATTTCATTGTTCGGCAATCAAAGCAGCACCTTGTGGGCTCTTTTCTCTTGTTGGAGGGACATGTATGGGCTTGTGAGAAGGAAACATCCCTGGGAGAGCAGTGAGGTGGCTCCAGTGCTTCCTGCATATGCTGGCTGTGACTGTGGGTCCTGCGCAGGGGGTGGGATGAGCTGCACTGATCCTCATCACTGTTTCTGGTTCAAAGCCTGCTTGTGAGGGTGTAAGTGGGACCCTCCTATGTTGGCAAGGGGTTTGGGCACTTCTGCCTTGACCAGCCAGAGCACACAGCAAAGCAGTGGGAGAAGGGCTTGATGCAGTGTAGCCTTTCCTCTGTGTATGGAAGGGACCAGTCCCCTAGGGATGGAGGCAAGGTATTGGGAAGTCTAGGCTTGTGCGGTGTCTGTCTCTGCAGATGTGCCTCCACTGTTTTGCAAGATGTGCATGGAGACAGCAGGAATGCTGGATCTATAGTGAGGAGACTCTTCTTTGCCTTCTTCCAGCGGGAAAAGCTGATGATCTGGCTCTGTGTAGGTAAGAAAACCTTAATGCATGCTGGGCCCTGCTCTCACCACTGTGTCACTCTGTCCTAGAGCCTTGCTGAGCTGAGGCTGTACAGGATAGGTCCCATCTGGCCACTCCTGTCCTCACTGGAGAGACCCTAAAACTCAATCAAGGTGAATTGCTGCTCAGACAAGCTGTTATTGTCCACGTTACAGAACTGCTTTTGGCTAAGCTTTTCTCTGGCATGAACCTTTTCATTTCAGCCTGGTCAGGACTAGAAGGCTTCCTTTGCATGTATATCTCTTCTTATTGTTGTGAGGACAGCAAAGCCTTTTGTCCTCTGGGCTTTGTACCAACAACCACAGTGGGTGTTGCAGCTGCATCTTACTGTCTGTGTGTGGGATAATGGATCACAGCATAAGAGAGGCTGTTTGATGGCCCTCATGGTCCCCTGTGACACCCAAGGAACAGCCGGCTGATGCCTATGAAGAGGAAAGAGTGAGGGAGCCCGCACCATCAATGTGGGCTGTGGGCACAGCCAGGAGGACTGTGGATGCCAGGGACGAGCCTCATGGGGAGCATGTCAAAGGAGCAAGGGCTTGACTTGCTCATGGTCAATGCTCTCTTCTCTCTTCACTGTCATCATATCATTGACTGAGTGATTGCTGGAGTGCAGTCAAGCTTGAGCTTGCAAGCAAGTGCCCTTAGCTTTGGGGAAGAGGATGCGGCATTTACCATGGTTCAGCAGCAGAAGGCCCCGTTTGATTTTGTCTAGCAAGGGGCTAACTCAAATACAGCCACTTGGAGGCTCCAGACTCTGAAACAGGCTCTGCTCATCCGCTGGTCTGGTGGCTGCAGAGGCTGGGGAGACGCTGTCAGGGGGGAAAGGTCCTTTGAGCTGCGCAGTGGGATGCTCCTCGCTGTAGTGCTGCGGCTGCTGCCTGTGTCATCCGCTCCATTGCGTCCTGCAGGTCTGTGTGTGCAGAGCCTGTGTGACGAGCTCACAGGACAGTCACATGAAGTCACCTTTTCTGCTTCCCTTTTCTCACCTCAGTGCTGCTGTGGTCTGGGGCAATGGTGAGGCACAATTCATCACTGTGGAAAGAAGCAGCAATCACCCTCCCAGGGTAAAACCTGACCAAGAAACGGCTCACCAGTAATGTGGATCCTTGGGGACTTGCAGCATTATATTCTGCCTGGCAGTGATCTGAGGGCAGGGCACATTAAACAGTAGCAGCATCAGTGGGCCTGGACCAGGCTCACGCTGCAGCAGAGATTCCCTGATGCTGATGCTCACTTCCAGAGTGTCTTCTGGACATCCCACAGTGCTGTTCATTGCTTGTCTCTGTCTGGAGGAATGAATGAGACTTACCTGAGGCAATGATTTTCTCAGACTCAAGCAGTTCAAGGTCCTGAACAGCTTGACATAACTTAGGCATTAGCTCTGCATCTGTTTCCACCTAAATCCCTTTAGGTGCTATGGGGTGGTGCAACTCATGGTACTGAAGTAGTCAGGAGCTGGGAGGCTGACAACATGGAGAAGGAAGGGTCTATAAACTCAAACCCCTGCATTTTCAAACCTCTTTAAGAGACCTCCTGATCTGTCACTGATCTATCACTAATTCTCAGGCCAGAATCTAAAGCCTTTAGGAAGGGCTGGTAGGAAATGAAGCTTGTTTCTTCTACAGGAAGCATTGTGATGCTTGCCGGAGATGCTTCGTGTGGAAGGTTTGTTAAGCCACGTCTCATGTGTTTGGAGAATTCTGTTGAGACGTGAATCAGTGTCTCAGTGGCTGCTGATGGGTGGAGGGTGACAGCCTGGGGTTTATGGGCAGAAGCACAGGATGGGAAATAGAGCTAAGTTCAGTTGCATGTTGCACAACAGCAGCTTGATGCCAGTGCAAGTGACTCAGAAGGCCAGAATGGTGTGATATAGATGTGTGTGTAAAGCATCCTCTGAAAGACAATCAGAGATGTGCTGTTGGACTGAGCAGTGTGCAGAGAGCATGGGTGTCCTGAGCTTTGTCATGAAATGAAGGAATAAATGAAATGGAAATGTAACTGCGATGCTGCCTCTCTCTGCTCTTGTGGAGAAACAAAGCAAGGATGAGTAAGCGTTCCCCAAGCACGTACAGAAAGAGGAATAGCTGAAAAGAGAGAGGAACTGAGTGGCCAGAACTGGAGGGAAATGAGAATGTGCAGTCGCTGCGGCTCAAAGGTGGATTCAGGATAGCTCAGAAGCTGTTCAAAGCTCTTCATTATGCAGCCTGCTTCAGCTGCCCTACTCCTTGTGGCTGATCCTGCTCTGCCTGCTCCATTCGGTCCTAAATGCTGCCTCTCTGAACCTCTCTTGGTAGGTCTGAATCTCATTGGAAGTCCTTCCTGACCAGCAAATCCTTATACTCGCTTATGCAGAGGCTCTTTAGAGGAGAGCTTGAAAAAGTTCTATGGGACCGTAAAGTGCTTTTGGGGTTGCAGAGCTCAGGCATTGTAGTGCCCTTCCTATGTTGTCATGTCTAGGTTGGACACTGTGCAGAGAGCCTCCCTCTTATGGAACAGCCTTGAGTGCTGCAGAGGGGATGGAGATAGAGCTGAGCATCAAAGAAATGTGGACTGACTGAGGGCATGACTTTGAGGAAAGGTATAGGCCATGATGGTGGTGATGGAGGAAGAAGGCAGTGCTTTAACTCCAGGCTCTAGGTATGCCAAGAGGAATGGAGAGTGAAAGGCTGACACCAATGCTTTTGCAAGTGGAGCAGAAACCGTTCTGGGAGCTACCAAATGCCAATGGAGAGAAGACACTGAGTGGGTCAGTGCCTTTTTCAGTGTGAGATACGACAGCACATCTTTGTTGCTGGTAGCACTGATCATAAAGAACATACCTTTTATGTGTGAAAGTGCCTTAGTTTGGACAGGGTTGGGCAAATGAATGTGGCAAAAGTGGTGTTTGAGCAGGCTTTACCATGTAAAGAACTTAAGGAAGTTCTTTAATGCACTTAAGAAAGCATTAAATATACCTCTCTAGAGCAGAAGAGGAAGGGAACTTGGCCTGTTGGCAGTGCTGGGGCCATGATTCTTCCCTGAAGGTAGTTCCTTAACTTCTCACCTTCAGTTCTCTCTGCTTTTACCACACTGCAGCTTGTTCCTTAGCAGGAGTTGCCTGAAGCCTTTGCCCAGCACGAGGCTGGGCTGGAGATGGGTGTTGGGGAGGAGGCGTGTGTGATAGTGATAGTTGGGTTGAGAGCCCTGGTTTCTACACTGAAACTCAAAGTTCTCTTAGTGCTCAACTTCACAGCCCTCTCTGCCTCTCACTCCTGTCACTGTTCATCTCCCCTCTCAGTAGGTTTCGCTTTCTCTCCCTTTTACACGTCCTTTCAAGCAGCTCTCGTACTGATGAACTTCAGCTGCTAGATCACAGCTCCCTAAAACTTCTGTCATAACCTGATCTCTGTTCCCAGCATTGCCCCATCCCACCTCTTTTCTCTCGCTTTAACTCCATCCCAAGTGTGACAGTGCAGGGCTTGGAAGGTTGCGTGCCTCTCTCAGTTCTGCCTGCCCGCATTCAGGGAGAGCAGAAAGCCAAATAGGCTCTGGTAGCTGTTGGCGAACGCGTTCATTTGGGCCCCTCCTCTTTCCTCTATTTCATTAGGGGGATTATTCATGGCCTCTCATTCTCCCTCTCTACACTACACTGCATGCTGTAAGCAGTTTGCCCTTCTAGATACCTGCTGAGTATCCACACTTGGCTTTATTTCTTTCGCATCTTGCATCCTCTGGCTAACTGGAGATCCCTCACAATTTTACTGGTATGGTGATGGCACTACATTGCCTTTATGGTCACTAAGATAAGACCCATCTATCTAGGATACAACTGGACTCCTACTTGTAAAGGCTTTGTTCCTCTGATAGGAAGTTACCTGGGAATATCAAGAAGGCCCTCAGGGGATGCTGATCTAACCTGGTGGAGACACTTGTCAGAGAGGGACTTAATCTCTTGCAGCCTTTTCTTTTGCCAGTTTATGGTGCCAAAGGTGTATTGTGGATGGCAATGTTTGGCCCTTCATGGCCAACACTTCGGGAAAATGATTGACTCTTACCACATTATCAGGTTGGACGGGGCTTGGAGAAACCTGCTCTAGTGGAAGGTGTCCCTGCCTACGGCAGGGTGTTAGAACTGGATGAGCTTTAAGGTCTTTTCCAATCCAACCTATTCTATGATTCTAATCCTTACTAAAGCCTTAACAATTAAGCAGAAACTGAGGAGTGATAATGTGCATGTGACTTTCTTGCCTGGCAAATGTAACATCTAGGATGCATCAGCTCAGGCAATCAAATGGCTTTCTTGCAAGAGGCACTTGCCAGAGTCTGTACCGCTCATACACAGCTGCTGGACAGCTATCTCCAGCTCCTGTTGATGTGAGGTACCCCACACCATGGAACCAGGCTGCAGCACTGGGCCATAATGTGTGTCTGTGCCTTCAGTGAGTTCAGGCAGTCAGTCATGTACCTGCCAGCGCACAGCTGCCTCCAGGGCTGTGTGATACTGAAACTGAACCAAGTCTACCTTTGATGCTCAGATTAAATGATGCTCCAGTAAAAGAACATAAGAAAGATGTGGACTGGAGAACCAGCATCTGGCTCTTCTTCTCTGACCCAGCTCTGCACAGCCCTCTGGAAAACAACAGTGATGCACTGATGGTGTTTGTCTCATTGAAACCCCTGGATTTCCTCTGGCTGAGAAATGTATTATGCTGAAAACAAAGAATAAGGTGAGATGTGTTTAATGAGGGAAGGTTGAAACCAGGTTATTTGTAGTGACATACTCAACGGCTCTAATAATCATGTAGCTTTCAAATATTTAATGAGCTGCATAACGCACTTGAGACCTTATTTTTCATTAATTAGAAGGACCCCAGTCTCAGCCACACTGGAATAAGTGAAACAGTCCAGGAGATCCTTTATTCCTTCACACTCTCCACAGTCCTTCTGAGCACCCAGCCAGAGCAATAAACCACAGCTACCTCAGGGATCTTTATCATCGTATTGGTGTGCATCAGCAACAAGCATCTCTCTGCCTCTCTCCTATAGATAGAGATGGAGTTCGGGCACCAGCACCTCCTCTGGGAGTGGAACAGGAACATCTCAATTGATTAGTTAGTCCCTTTCCTTAGGAAATGCAGTCCTCAGGTTTGGACCCCAAAAAATGCAGACTTCTCCCCACCTTTCACAGCACTGCAATGTTATTCCTGTCTGCCCCATCACCCTGTGCCATTTTGCATTCAAATCCCTTTTTAGAGTTATATTTCTGTCCATATGTCTAGACCTCAGATAACCTGATTCTCTAGTGATGAGCAGCTGTGCTGTATCAGCCCCTTCACACATGTTCCTGTGCTTTCCCTGTCTGAAGACCATTACTGATAATTAGCCAGTATAAAATGGGAGGAATCTTGCTTGGCATTCCTTAAAACACTGCTCCTGCAGACCTCTGGCCTGAGGCTGGCTCTTCTGCCCAGTGCTTCTGGAGTGCAGTTTTCCCCTTCACTGTGCACAATGGAGGATTATTTCATTAATGAATCTAATGATACTTTGTCTTTGGTGCTGATGAGCTTTGTGATGGTGCTGTGTAATGTTTAATTAACTTTAAGCCTGCCAGGCACTTCGAGGATGTTTGTAATCTACATCAAATGCAGAAGCAGCTGGAAGGGCTGGTGTGGTACAATAACCTTAACCAAGGTCATGCACTGGCTATTGGCTGGGTTTGAGAGCAGACTCCGAGTCTCCTGACTGCTGAAGCAATGCCATGAAAAAAGGAAGTACATTGTCCTGCTCAAATGTTTGGGAAGTGCAAAGTGGGACAGTGCAGGTGAGGGCTGCTCAGTGCTGGGTTAGGCTTGGGGGACCAGAGAGCATGTTTAGCACAGTGGCCGTGCTCAGGCACAAGGCTTTTAAGGCAGTGTTTGAGGTTGTACATGCCCATGTTGGCTTTATGTGAGCTCAAGGCAGTTTTGTAGCACACAGGCCAGGGTCAGCAATTTAATGTGTGGGTTAAAAGCGAGGGCTGCCAGCAGGGAATGCACATCCGCATGGCAGAGATGCAGAGACCTTGTGTAGGCTCTGCCGCAGATGCTTGCTGTCCTCCAGACACCGCTGATGATCCCAGCAGGGCTTTGCCCTTGTTCCAGGTTGTTTTGAGCAGGTCACACTTTGTCCTGTTGCATGTGGGGTGGGAGATGAGTCCCTGAGAGTTGCCCTTTCCTCCCTTCCCCCTGGTTCCCACCACTGACTGCTGTGGTGGAGGGTGGCACATTGCACAACCCTTCTGCACTGGTAATCTCCTCCTGGTTTGTAAACAGGCGTCCATGTGCTCAGCAGTTATTTGTGCAAAGCACCAAACGGAAACACTAAGCTGTTTCTCAGCCCCTGAGGTAGGGAAGGGTAAGGGTGCAATACCTGCCATGGGATTTCAACCTCCTTCCTAAGCAAGTGGGAGTGAGAGTCATACCCCTCACTTGGGAAAAGGCCTGCTATAGATTTCAATGTCTTGCTAATTGCTGGGAAACGTTAATGTCTGCAGGAAACAAGTCTCTTTTATTGTTCTGTTGGAGAATAAATGCACTTCTGGCTTCAAGGATTTGGCATGGTCTTTGGGAGGGGGATTTCTGGTCAGGACAGGTGAGAATTGCTTTAGCATCTTCTCCGAGATCTCATGGCTGTCTGATCCCACATAACCCTTTTACTTCCCTGTCTCCCCTCCCATGCTGTCTCGAGCTTTCCAGCTTGTTATAAGCCAAGTTTACTTTGTGTGTTGAAGGTCTTCCACATATAAAATGTCACCTTAAGCCACCACTTAGCTGTGGCTGGCTCATGTCCATATTCCACCTCTGGGATCACATCTTCTCATCCCCTACTGCTTCCTTCAGGATGCAGCCGTGTCATATTTCCCCTTCTTTACTTCCTTCACTGCTGCTTTCTTCCTGGCCTGTTATCATTGTGAGTTCACTTCAGTTGTTGCCTGACCAAATGCTGTCTCTACCAGCAGAAAGAACCTACAGTGATGAGTTTAGAAGATGATGGCTGTGCTGGTACAACCACTTTACTGCAGCTAGGCTCTCGCTAGGTAGAAGGCTCCTCCTGTACACCTGTTAGAGGGCAGACTCTAAGAGTACGGTTAGCTTAACTTACATCAGGCTGCATGCATCTTTCAGCAGCAGCATTTGGGGGCATTAGTCGAGTACCTATAGAACTGCTGCTTCCATAGGAGGTGAAACTTCTGCTTTCCCTCCCATTTCCTTCCTCTCTCCCTTTCGCTGTGGTCAGGCTTTCAGGGCACTTACTGTGCTCTTTGTGTCATTCCTTTTCCTGTGTAACTTCTCTTCTAGTATCTCCTCCCTGCCTGCTTGGTGCGTGCAACTCATGGCCAAAGAAATGCTGACAGCACTCCTCCAAAGCTGCCTCGCCATGGGGGACTGGTGGAAGAACTAGAGGTCCTGGGGAGGCTCAGGCTCACTTGAAAGTGAAAAGGGAATGGCCTAATCTCAAATGTGCAACCAGGACTCAACTTGGGAGGAA
The DNA here is from genome assembly GCA_009867235.2 of Psittacus erithacus. Classification (NCBI taxonomy): domain Eukaryota; kingdom Metazoa; phylum Chordata; class Aves; order Psittaciformes; family Psittacidae; genus Psittacus; species Psittacus erithacus. The sequence goes on along the minus strand of WYDI02027350.1, from coordinate 15,382 downwards.
AAGGGTGTTCTAATAAATTCCTCTTTATGAGCTAAGCACTGGCTCCAGGTTTTACTCCATGTACACATAAATCTTTAAGTAACAAGTAACAGCCACAGAGGTTTTGCAGGTTCCAAAAGCATGGTGCTTCAAATGTATGCAAATGTGCATTTGGAGCTGGCTCAACCACTCTTTTGGAATGTATTTCTTTGTAAGTAAGGGAAGTGGGCACTTGGCTGTGTGGAAAAGTAACACTCATATGTTCCTTTCCTGGTAGAGTCAAATGGCATAAAAACCTCAGTGTCTGAAAGCTGATGTATGATGTATGTTAGTGCTATGCACTAACCACAGGAGCTGATGGAGATATTCTCTCAGGTAACGTATATACAAGACCTTCACCATGGCTTGCAGGAGCTGGGTCAGCCCTTTCTGCTGCAGTTGTTGCAACACCTTCCTGTCATGTAGCATCAAGTCATGGTTGTGAAACTACAAACAAGAGGCCCAAGAGTCTTAGCACTGATCGCTGCCTGTAGCAGTGCTTTGTACTTGCAGCAAGCAAGTCTGCTCCCCAGCTTTTTGCTCTTAATTGCTGGCTGGGTTTCCCTCAAAGCAGGTTTCTATAACCCCTCCAGGGAGCCGTGATTCATTACAGCTACCTCTTGTTTCTAGTATCTTACTTTAGGAGTTTAGTATTTAGCCATGCTTCGATGGTGGCACTGAATCGCTGCATCAACCTTTGCTGTGTCCAGTTTAAAAAGCCTGAGATTTGCAGTCCTGCATGCCCTGCACACCTCTCCTGTTTGGTAGGCTGAATTATCCTTGCCCTGCAGCACACTCATTGTTATCAAGAGAACTGGGGGAAAGGAGATGGAATGAGTAGGATAAGGCAAAGTCACAGTAATACAAACCCTGTGTAAATTAGGCTACCATAAGAAGGATGTAATGGAGGGGGAAAGAGCAAGAAAATGAGTCCTTTTGCTTCAGTAGCAGAAGCCAGTGTTGGTCTGAGGTGGAATTCCACTTTTAGCAGGGCTGCAGGCACAGCACATTCCATGCCAAGGCACTGACAATATCCTCACATTGATGGCCATTGAGTCCCTGGCTCTGTGGATAGCCAAGGGGTGACTATGGTTCATCCAAGGCAGAAGGGAAGGGAGCTGCTGGGCTTTTTTGATGCCAGCTTTCCCCTCTCCAGGAGTCAAGGAGGCTCCAGTGTCATTCTCTGCCTGTCCATGGATGCTTGGCAAGCGAGTCTGGATGCTTTCACCATCTGTGTGAAATCCTTCCAACCATTTAGATCAAACATTGACTTCAGTAGAATGTAGGGCTCCTAACTGACCTGACATAGTCCATATGGAGTAGCTGCCACAGATAGTGACTGTCTTGACACTGATTAATCACTTCTTCTAGTATATTTGTCCCTGGTTACTTGACACAGTTCTTCCCTAATAGCTTTTGAATAGTTCTGGGGTATTCATATGACCTTGGCTTTGGGGAATAGCCCATCTGATGACACACATTACCTACTTCAACATAGGCTTAGCTGCCTTTCATCAAACTAACTTGGATGTTAGCTTTTGGGGGTTTTCTTTCCCCTTTGTACACCAGTATCTGCCCTTTTCTGCAGTGGAAAACACTATAGCTATACTGGGTTCTGTTTGGTTTAGATGGCACCACTGGCAATGGGCTGGGGCTTGGTCTCTGCTATGCAGCATGTAGAAACTGTCTGTGATTCCACCTCTGTGTCCTTCCCTGTCACTTCCAGTCACAGGCATGACAAGCAATCTGCATTACTGATGCTCCTTGCTTTGAAACTAGCAGTTAAATGATCTGTAGCTGGAGTCAATCACTGCTCAGGCAGACAGCAGCGAAGCTGTCTAAACACCCCAAACTAAATGCAGAGCTCCTCTCAGTGTGAATGTGGTTCTCTTCTTCAGAGGTACAAGCAAAGGCAGGGGGTCTTCCAGGCTGATCTTCCATCAAGTGTGAGATTATTACACCCAATTGCTGTGGGGAAGCATCACAAATGAGAGTTACAGGCACCAAGGCTCTGTGCTAGGGATCTGTCCTGATGAGTGCACCAGCCTTGGTGCAGGTGCTTGTGGTTCAGCACTGTCTCTATCCAGGTCAGCCTGCGGTTGCTGTGTGAAGTGATGACTCACCCATTCCAGGAAGCAGCAATGTATTTGTGGAATTTGCAGCAAAAGGATCTCAAAACTGTATTTTTTCCCCATTTTTTTTCCCTTGTGATTGATGTAAACTGCTTTTCCCAGCAGAATGGCTGGGAAAATTCAATGTACTATTTAAGTTTTGAGACATTACCTTTTGCTTTTCCTTTCAGGCTTGGGCAGGTGAGTGACTTACTGACTATAAGGACTGGCAATTGTCAGCTTAACCTCAAGGACTCAGTAACTGTCTACACACCCTGAGCCTAGACCCCACTGCAATGTGGCCTGATTTAAGTCACAACTTCCGTGACTGCTAAGCTGAGTTGTGTTAGATGATAGTGTGCTAGTTAGGAGGGCACATATGGCCCGTGCTGCAACCCATCTGAGAGCAGTATTGGGTCAGCTGGGGTAGCTTGAATGCACACCTGAGCTTCTTAAGTGCTTCTGGAGGTTCTTATGGTGCTCCATATATACTGCGCTGTGTATATGTGTATATGCCAGCATCTCAGGAATGCTCTCTGGCACCTGATCCATGACTCACAACCAAATAGTTGTTATAGATGGTCCTTTCACTCAAAGTAAGACCTGGTTTGTTTAATCCTGAAACAGCTCTTGCTGTGTTCCTTGGTCTCCATTTGCAGATAGATTTGGGGAACTGCTTAAGATGACTGCTGAGGCAAATATATCCTCTCTTCTGGGTAATAACTGCTCATCTACATGTGATACTGGCTTAGCTGTGAAGTCACCATAGACACATCAGCCCTATCTGTTCTCATGGCTATCACCAGTTGTCTTGTCCAAGAGCTTACCTAACTTTTCTTTTTGACTCAACTTCACTAGTTAATTTCTTTTAATATAAGCAAGTACAAGATGTTTTTGTCAGTCCACCTACCTTGTGGTCCTCTTACACTATGTAATGTCTTGCTTGAGATCACAGAAGTTAGTATATACTGTCTACTGTTATGTTACTTATAATCATGTTCAGGAGGACAAAGATGACTTGGACATGTGTTTTTAGAAGCACAGATTTTCTCTAACGCCTCCTTTCAAAGAGATCTTTGATGATCCCACCAGCAAATACCCAGCACAGTGAATCATGTTTCATTTAGGATGTTATTCTTGTCACTTTAAAGGATTCCAAATAATACTTTTGCTTCTTGGGAACCGAAAGAAGCAATTACATAGACATTTTGGCTTTCTGCAGGCATTGCACATTGTTGTATGCAAGCTGAAGAATATGAAGTTAACCAGCATTGAGTTTCTAAGCTGGGTTTGATTTGCTAGCTTGCATGTTTTCTGCTTGTGCCCCATCCCTTGCAGTTGCTATATGATTTGTCCTTGAAAAAGTGATGATGTGTATTGTGAAACTATTCCTTGTGATGGAAGCAGCGCATTCTTTCAACGTCCTTCAAGCTGCACTTTCCACTTGACCCCTGTTGGACAGATTTTGTGATGCTCCCAAACTCTTCAGCATCTTCAGTGAGTTTCCATTGAAATGGTAATTTCTAGAGAATACTTCAGGCTCATCTCAGCTTTAGATACAAATTAAATGTGGATTGCTTCGTTCTGCATATTGAATACTGAAAGATGCATTCATTTGTCCTCTCTGCAGACACATGATGCTCTGCCAATTTCCTTAATCCAGGCACAGAAGCAGTCAACAATTGTTTCCATTCACTCCTGATTCCATCTGAAAAGGCAATACCTGCAATCACCAGCGCCTTTTCAGAGCAGGGAGTTTGGAGAACTTGCCCAATTGCAACAAACTTTCTGCTCTGCTTGCTGAATGGGCTCTATCTGTTGTACATCAGGGTGTCAGGTTTGGCTCCCATGGTGCTGCCGCTTGGTTTTCAGTGCAGAGATCATCTGTTATGTTAGGATTTTCCTATGTCTCAGTGACCCTCTACTGACCTGCCAAAGAAATCCAGTCTGTCTCCCTTTCCTCTATCATAGTTTAATCTTTTCTTTATCAATGCCTTCCTACTGGACAGATATTGCAGCTTATCACAGAATCACAGCCTGGTTTGTGTTGGAAAAAGGTCCTTAAGATTACCCAGTTCCAACTCCCTGTTATGAGCAGGGACACCTTTCACTAGAGCAGGTTGCTCCAAGCCCCATCCAACCTGGCCTTGAACACTGCCAGGGATGGGGCAGCCACACTTTCACTTAACTGTGAAAATAAAGATAAGGCTCTGTTTTACATTGCATAACCCCTTCATTGAAATTATACCTCAGATTCATATCTTATATCTAATATTAATTAGTTAATATCTTATAGCTAATATTAATTTTCACAGACTTCCATGAGTAGTCACTCCCTATTCCACCTACTTCCAGGCTAATAGCCCATCCTCATCCTGCGTTTTTGCAACTTCTCTCTGTGGTGTTAATAATACCCAGCAACCCAATGGCTGGAACCCAATAACACTCTTTAGTTATCTACAGAAAGCCAGGAGTAGATACATGAATGCACCACCATTTATCAGTGTAAATGAAGACAGGAGCTTTATTAGAAGGATTTAAATCAATATTGCCAACTGTGAGGTTTTACAAAGCCTCTTCCAGAAACAATAGCTGGGTCTACACTGTAAATTAAGGATGGTATTGAAATGTACTAACTGTTATAGCAGGGCAACAAATGGATTTAGGTATGACCAGGGCAGATAGCAGCTCTGAGCCCAGTCAGGGTGTTTGTGCCTCTCCTGGCTGCTGCCCCCAACAACCCACTCCCCATGGAAAGGGTGAGGAAAGCTGTAAGGTCCTGGGTTCTCACCACTCTATGAACCTCCAGTATTTACTCCTTGAGCGTGGCCACGTGCAATACTGAGATGCAACCAGACGGATAAATCCTACATGTTATAAGAGCTCAGCCAGAGATAAACCTGTTGCAACCTGGCGCAAGAAAACCTCTGCCACAGCCGAGCACTTCACTGCTTGCCAGCATGGTGCTGCTTGGAGCATGGCAGGGTTACAGAGGCAGAGCCATTGATCTATGCAGTGATTTGAATTATGTGAAGCATGAATTTGCTGAAATTGAACTCAGAATCTCACAAAAGTCTCCTCGTTGTTTTCCAATCTAATCCGAGGCAATCAAGTGATGCTGATGCAACCCCTGTTCCTCTTTAATTTCTAGTCCAAACTCTACTTTCATGATTTCCTTTCTTTCATGTTGTTTGTTAACTGTTTTATTTAAACATGTCTTTAAACTAGTACAAGAAGAGCAGTTCACTCAGCACATGTCTAGAAAGCAGGAGGTACCAGTTTCACTTCCCTCCTGCTTCTCTGCAGCTCTCAGTGACGCGCAGTGAGAAGCAGGAGTGGTGAAACACAAAGCTTGACGCTTCTGGGTTCCCCCCTTCAGGTCCTGCAGTGATACCCATGCTGCTTTCTCCTGCACTCCTGGCCTCCTGAAGATGCCCAGGAGAAGAGCTCTTCCTCTGTGGACACTGGTGGTCCTGCTGCAGCTGGTGGGCTGTCTCCTTAGTCCCTGTTTGGAGGTACATGGTCTTTATATGAGCACAAACTCCTTCTGTTTCTCTGCTGCAACTTCTCCCTCCGCTTGGGACAGCTGTGCATCAAGTCTGTTGGGCGTTAGTTCTCTAACAAAAGCCCATCTTCTCTCCAAGGCTGCTACCGAGGCAACTGAAGTCTTTGAAATAAATGCTGGTCTCAAAAACATCTGAGAACCAGAACCAACAGCATGAAGCATTTCTTCTTCTTGCCTTTCTGTACCTCTGAGGTTACTGCAGTGCAGTTAATCTAATAGATTAGGTTTCCTTTGGAAGAGATTCAAGCCTTGTCTATAATTTCCACAAAATACCCTATTTGTGCCTGATATTGTGCTCTAGAGTGATTTCACCAGTGCCCCAAATACCTGGCACTGACCAGCAGCCTTTTGCAAGCTTTTGCCAATAATTACTACTTACAGAATAACAGTGATTTGTGCTGCTTGCTTATCTGCAGTGTAACAAAGCTGAAAGCTAATCCTGCATGCATCCTTGTGTGTTTGTCTTGCTGGCTCTCTCAAAGGTTGCTGCTGGGTCATCCATAGCCTCAAGAAACATTATCTTGTAGTTTTGCACTTGCTTCAGTCATCAAAGAATGTAGCTTTTCCTGGGGAGCAGGACTGGTTCTATTAGGAGTGGGGAAGGTGTTTAGGACATATAAGATCATATCCTAAAGCTCAGGGCAGCTCACTTAGAAGTTAACTGCAAGGTTAGTCACTCTCCTCCTGCTTTTCTGACAGCATCATTTGGTAGCACTTTGTGAAGAGCAGATGCTGACCATGACTGGGTCTGCCACTGTTACAGGTCATCCCTACCAAAGCTTTCAGATGCGTGGGACTGAACACCTCTGGAGTCCCTTCTGAAGTCCCAAACACCACCCAGAACTTGGATCTCAGTTTCAGCAACCTGAAATCACTGGGGGAGAAGTATTTTGCATCGGTCCCTGAACTGCAGCTTCTGGATCTTACAAGGTAACGAGTTCTTTCATGTGGTTTATGTTGCTTCAGCTGGGCTGCTGTGGTTGCTTGTATTGGGCTCTGTTGGTCTTGGCTGTTCTTTCCTTGTGACTTTATCCCTGTGCCTGCCTCTTGCACATCCCCGTGACCAAGCGATGTGCAGCTTTTAAGTCCAGTTACTGAGTGCACACCCTCTGTGCAGAGCTGGGTCTGTCCAACCTGGCCTTGAACACTGCCGGGGATGCAGCATTTGCAACTTCTCTGGACACCCTGTGCCAGCACCTCATCACCCCCACAGGGCAGAACTTCTTCCTTATATCTAACCTGAACTCCCCTGTTTCAGTTTGAACCCATCACCCCTTGTCCTATCTCTACAGTCCCTGATGAAGAGTCCCTCTCCGGTATCTTTGTAGCCCCCTTCAGACAGTGGAAGGCTGTTTTCCCTTCTCATATATTTGAGAGAGCAAATGCAGGAGGCTTATTAACAAATACGAATTGATGTATCATTTCCATTGACTTGTGACAGCAGTTTCTCCGGGTAAATTGTTTCACTGAAAGATGTCACTCAGTCCCATCACAATTACAGCTCTGAAGTGGCTGTAATTTACGCTTGCTGTAAGGCACTGGCTGGATTATGAAACTAATTTTGCTTCAATTCCTTGTGGAATTGATTTGTGTCTCAAATTCTAAATCTTCCCATGTGAAAACATGTGGCCACCCTCTTTTTCCCATCTTCCTTTTCTCATTTAGAAACAACATGGCCTGGGGTTCATTCCCTCCAGATAACAGAACAGAGTGGTGAGCTTTGCTGCATCATGCTGGTGCCACTGGGACTGCCCAGGTGTGGCTGAGTCAACAATCTGAAGGCTGTGAGGATGCAAGGTGTAAGGGAATGCTGTATCTCATTGGCTCTGTCACCAGTGATGCTCATCACAATGTTTCTTTGGCCTAAATTCTTCTTTCCTGCTGCCTGCATGTTTTTACCTTCACCATTGCTCGAGGTCTCTTGCTTTGCAATTGAAGTTCAGATTTCAAGAGGGAGGAGGAGGTGAAGAGGCTTTCCTGATGTTCCAAGGGTTCCCTTTGCACATTCAGAAAAGCCAAACCAACCCCATGGTAAGGCTGAGCTTGAGAATATTGCACCAGTGCTTAAATCTGCAGCATTAGTGAACTTGAAGGAGACAGCGTTTCATGCACTTTTGCTCTGCCCCACAGGTGCCACCTCCAGACAGTAGAAGACAACTCATTTAAGGGTCTTCATAAACTTTCCACCTTAATTCTAACTGGCAATCCCTTTCAGGACCTGGGACCAGCAGCCTTCTATGGCTTAACATCCCTGAGAAAGCTAGTGCTGGTGGAAAACAACATCTCCTCTCTGAGCGACCTACCCATTGGCCACTTGCATACCCTGCAGGAGCTGAATGTGGGCCACAACAACATTGCTTCATTGAAGCTTCCCAAGTATTTCGCCAACCTGACCTCTCTCAGGCACCTGAGCTTCTTCTCTAACAAGATCACATATATCTCCAGAGGAGACCTTGATGTCCTGAAGGAAGTGAACAGACTTAACCTCACACTGGTGCTGTCCTTAAATAACATCAAATGCATACAGCCAGGGTCCTTTGCAAAGATTCACCTTGGTGAACTGGTTTTAAGGTCTTCTTTTGAGAACTTCGATGTGATGCACGCTTCTCTTCAAGGCCTGACTGGTTTACAGGTCAGCAGGCTAATAGTAGGAGAATTCAATGACAAACAGAGACTGGTGGACTTTCAGAGCGGGCTCCTGAGTGGACTGTGCCAGGTACAAATGCAGGAGTTTGTCTTAATCTCTTTCAGGGGGTTTGAGAATAACACAGACACTCTTTTCAACTGCATAGGCAACGTCTCCAGCATCCGCTTGGTGGACCTGACGCTTGAGAAGATATCAAAGGTTCCTACGTTCTCTCAAGTGAAGCAGTTGGAGTGTAAGAAATGCAAGTTTAAGGAAGTGCCTGCCATGAAGCTGTCTCTTTTCAAGGAGCTGAGAGTACTTCGTATTATCAAGAGCAAACACCTCAATAGCTTCCGGCAGACATTCGAGGACCTGCGTAACCTGGAGGTCCTAGATTTGAGTGAGAATCGCCTCTCCTTCACTCTCTGCTGTTCCCCTAAGTTCCACAACTGTCCCAGCTTGAAGCACTTGAACCTCAGCTTCAATGCTGACATCAGCGTGACTGGAGATTTCACTAACGTGAAGAACTTGTTGTATTTGGACTTTCAGCACACAAAGTTATTAGGTCCTGGCTCCTACCCTGTCTTCCTGTCCCTTCCGAAACTCATTTACCTTGACATTTCCTATACCAGAACTCATGTTAAATCCCAGTGTACATTCTGTGGCCTGAACTCCTTGCGAGTACTGAAGATGGCAGGCAACTCCTTTGAGAACAACAAGTTGGCCAACAACTTTAAAAACCTGAGTCACCTCCACACCTTGGACATTTCAGGTTGCAAACTGGTACATGTGGACCAAAGTACATTTGATGCTCTCTCTGAACTCAAAGAGCTAAACATCAGCAACAATAAGCTACTGAGCTTTGATCCTGTTGTCTACAAGCCCCTCCAAGCCCTCACAACCCTGGATTTCAGCAACAACCAGCTGAGTGTTCTCTTAGACTCAGCCCTGGAAATCCTGCCTGATAGCCTGGTCCTGTTTGACATCTCTCAAAACCTCTTTGATTGCTCTTGTGTGTACCAGAACTTCCTGAAATGGATCAAGGAAAAGCAGGAGCTGCTGCAGAACAAGGAGTCCATGATATGCCATACACCTGCATATGTGAAGAATGTGACCCTGGCAAGCTTCGATTTGTCCTCCTGCCAGGTCAATGTAGGCACAGTGTCATCCTCAGTGATCATGTTGCTCGCTGCAGTGGTGTTTCTCTTCCTGATTTACAAGTACTACTTCCAGCTCTACTACTCATTGGTGCTGCTCAGTGGGTGCAAGCACTCTGCAGAAAGAGGTGACGTCTATGATGCATTTGTCATCCACTCCAGCAAAGACCAAGAATGGGTGATGAAAGAGCTGGTGGAACCCTTAGAAGGAGGAACACCTCCCTTCCGTCTTTGTCTTTACTACAGGGATTTCCTACCAGGGGTACCCATTGTCACCAATATCATCCAGGAAGGTTTCCTGAGTAGCAGAAATGTCATTGCAGTCATCTCCACTGACTTCCTGGAAAGTAAATGGTGTAGCTTTGAGTTTGACATTGCCCAGTCCTGGCAGCTGGTTGAAGGAAAGGCTGGGATCATCATGATTGTACTAGAAGATGTGAATAAGGCCTTGCTAAGGCAGAGGCTGGGGCTCTCCCGATACCTGAGAAGGAACACTTACCTGGAGTGGAAAAACAAGGAGATAAGCAAGCACATCTTCTTGAGGCAGCTGACAGGAGTCCTGCTAGAAGGCAAAAACTGGAATCATGAGCATGTAAAGCTCATGTGAAGAGAAAGGGAGATCACTTCTCTCCTGTCTCCCATCATGGCCTTAGCTGATGGCTCAGAAGATGGTTCTTCTGTGGCTGTTTAGAGTTGGAGCAAGTGGATGGAGGCACTGCAGAAACACTACAGAAATACCTGCTGTGCTGGTCACCCTTTCTCAAGGGGGCTTGGAAGCTAAGGAGTGACAACAGTTGGAAGAGCTGCACATGTCTGAGCTCCATGAATGTCAGCCAAAGCTGATCCAGCAATCCATGCAGGTCTGGTGGGTTGGTGAATGGATGGACTGCTCTTACTGTCGTTTGTTTGTCTCTGAAACTGGGTTTGGGGCCTGGGGCCATTTACTCAGTGGACCTTCAGGGTCTGTTGCTTAGGATCTCGGGGGAGAGCAAAGGTACAGGATGCTTGGCTCCAAAAGTGATGGGAACCAGGAACAAGGTTTGAATCCTGAAAGACTTTTAGCACCATGACCCAGGGGAAAACCCCCATAGAGAGAAATGAGGTGTCCTACAGCCACCGATCAGCTGACAGCAGCTCCTCAGTGATGCTGAGCAACTATGGTGTCAGCTGGGGGGGAGTTGCTCTTGGTGGTAAAATTCCCCCAACAGGTTTATTTCAGTTTTCTTCAGACTGGGACCAAATGTTGAAATCCCCAAATACTTCAGCCACCTGAAGCTCTAATTTACATCCAGATCATACAGCATTTGAGAGTGGTTTGAGGTTTCTTGTGGGATCCAGCAATCAGTGGGCCAGAAGAAGCAGTAGAAATACTTTAAAATCAAGGTATTGCTTTGCTCCAACTGCTTCTCCTCATCCAGTGTTCGGGATATACTGTGTGGGACTGTCCTATACAAGCAGGATTGTGCCTGCGCAAAATGGTTTGATGTTTACAGCCAGCCAGTTCCAGAATAAGCTTTTCTACTCTCTGAATCAGCTTTAAATCACTGTTGGAAGGAGCTGTAGGAGCCTCAAGCCCATGGACTTTAGATATGTTCGGACCCTGCCATGAGGCTGAGAGTACCTCTTCCTTCCTCCCTCCCCATTCTGCTGTGGTCCTGGTGGGCATCTCAGCATGTGTGGTCAGCCCTTTGCTGAGCTGCTGCCTTACAGAACAGTCACTAGATGGGAGAGATTTGCCTTTGTTTCACAGAGAACGTGCCTGACATTTCCCAGGGAGAAGAGATAGAGCAGAAAAGCCTGGCTTAGCTAAACTAAATGTAGCCCAGCACTGCCCTGAATAAAGGGAAGGCAAGTCTAAATGCCATTGAATCATATTACAGAGCACTCCATTGATGTGTGGAATATTGAATAGTGTTGGAGTATTGCTCTCTGTTTACAAAAGGCTTTGGTTGGGATTAATCACTGAATTACTCTAGTTTAAAACTTGCAAATCCTTCTATAATCAATGATGTTCCACAGAGATAAAACAGAAGCAATTGAGTGCTGAATCAGATCTGATATTTATTCAGAAGGAAGGGCCTGATCCATCTCACTTTTCAAAGCACCAGTCAGTAGCATCTCCCTGGAAGCCAGTGATGAGTGAGATCAACATCAGACACTGTGTAAGATAGAGGCAGAACTGCTTCCAGGGCCGCTGCTGGCAAAAGCTGAGTCACAGTTCCCTCTGTGCTGTGTCAAATAACACTACCAAATACCCCACAGCCCTCTCTAAGGTTTCGTGTGACCCATGAGATGAAGCTTTAATAAAACTAAGCTCCATGCTGCATTCATTCACAGTGAGTTCGGTTTGCATCTGCTAAGCTCTGTTGTAGCGATTCCCCAGGTGCAGTGATGCTCCTGGTCCTGAGAACTGCATCTTGCCAGCATCACCATCATCCTGCCGCCTCATCCAGGGGCACAGGCTGCTGAAGCTGGGGAAAGGGTGCAGTAAACCAGGGCACAGCTCAAGATTCCCTGGATTGAGGCCAAAGGACATGAAGGACAAGGCAAATATTGGCCTGGATTTCAGGAGCTACAAGTGAAATTGGGAAACAAATGAGATGAAATTCAATGGGGTGGGAGTTCCTGCTCCTGCATTAAGCAGTACTGAAGCTGCAGTTCTCCTTCACTCTTTCACTCTGTAAACAATTCAGTGTCTATGCATTTGTGGCACAAAGCAGAGTGCCATGCTTCTTGATTGTAATTATAATAATGACTTTCAGAAAGCCTGCAAGTGGCTCTGGGCATTATAATAAGGGTTTAAGGCAGTATTGTTTGAAAAGAGAGTGTTTGCTGAATAGCAAAAGCAACTTTAGGAGGAGAGATGGGGTGATGCTCCCTACCTCAGAGGAGGAGGCCATTACGCTGGCAGTGCCCCTCTTCCATACATTGTGGTTTATAAGTATAGGAGGGAAAAGGCTGCGGGAAGAAGTATATTTTCACCTTTTATCCAGCAGAGAAAAAGCAGATTTGGTTTTGGAAGACTCAAAACAGCTTTCCTAGATACTATAAATGGGAAAAACATTGTATTTCAGAAACACATATCTATTTGCCTTTGTTAGAGAAGTAAAATTCCAAAGGAAATCTCGGAACAGTCTCAAGTCCCAGACATGTTGGCATATATTGTTATTTGAAAGTGCTCCCTGTGAACAGGTAGTTTTGATGTGATTTTCTCATTTGGATGAACAAATGAGCAGCCACCCAAACATCCATGCAGGTCTACATTCATCTCTCATGTAAATAGCCGAACATGTTCCAGTTATTTCCAGTTATTAATTCCAGTTATCCAGTTAAAAAGCATCTGTTTTACCCAGGTCATAAAGCCAGATGGAGATGAAGCTCCAAATGGCTGCTGCACCCTGGCCATTTTGTATCATCTGTAATGGAGATATGCCCTGATTTCACTCTGTGCTGAATTTAACCCATGCAAAATGTCAGTGCAGCTGAAGCTCCGGTCTTGCATTGGTCTCACATCAGGCTATTGTGATGCCCCATGCGCTGGCATCATCACCAAGACATGGTTTGGAAGGAGGGCTCTGAAGGGAGCAAGCCCTCATTTGCATGAGTGCATTTGTGGCCTCGCACACAGACATTAAGGCATTTGCATTGATGCCTGCCTGCATTTACCTGGCTGCAGCAGCCTGAATGCTCCCTCGGCCTCCCCAAGTACCTCACAGGCTTCCAATGTCAGTTTAAAACCCAACAAAACAAGAAGCAGCAGCTGGTTTCTCTGGCCCAAGTGCTACTTGACAGAAACAGGTTGAAACATTCCTGGAAGAGTGTTTGTCCTTTGGGAAATGCTCTTTTGTAGGCGGCTTCTGTAATTTAATGAGGCAGCAGAATGAACGTATGGAATAGAAATTGTCATAGCAGGGTTTCTGCTTTAGTGTCTCATGGGCTTGTAATCTTGGAACAGGCACTTTGTGTGGAAACAGTGATTTTTTGCACTATTTTGGAGGGGTTGGAATAAAAGGAGTTCAACTAAAAGTTAAATTGCTCCGCAGCATCATTTAAACCAGTGTTTGTTCAGGTTTATGCTATTGTTTCTCGTTTCAATGTGAAATCTCTTTCTATTTATTAAATCTGACCAACCTCCCAATGCAAATACAGAATGTTCTTACTCACCTAGATTTAAAACCACAACTTTTGTGGGAAAACTCCCGATTCTTCATTATTGTGCCTTAATGAAAAGCAGAACTGTTACAAAATTCAAGCTCCATGACCCTCTGAAAGGCTGTATCTGTGTACTTCAGGAGGAAAAACCACTGAAGAATGCCCAGAATGAACTTCATTAAGTGCCTTTTACACAACGCCTTGAGTAGGTGCCATTGATCAATATGAGCAGCCTGAGACGGAGAGCAATTGAACCTGGTAGGAAAAAAGCAATTCCTTAACAAGTTGTTCTTTGCCATCGTGGCACAGGCTGAGAATTGGGACGAATGACAGCAAAGCATGAAGAAGAGCCCATCTGCCTGCGGCACTCACCTTCCTCAGCTTCAAGGGCATGGAGAGGGCAAAGTCAATAATCCACCAGCCTGGACCTGAGAGACACACATAGCATAAATGAGGACAGCTCTGGGAAGAGCCTTGGAAATCAAGGAAAAGGAATGAAAACAGCTTGGTTTGCTGAACCGCAGCTGAGGTGCATTGAGGAGAGGGGTGAAAGCAAAGGACCATTCATGACTGGTGATGGGGCAGATGTTGGGCTCAGGCAAAGCATCCCCCTGCTCTAGGGCTGCCTCCAGGCAAAGGGTTTCAGACCCTGCAGCATTATGAGAACAGCAGCCTCCTGCCTGCTCCTTCCTCCCCTATCACCACATCTTGAGCACTGTGCAAATAACAATAAGGTACTGTTAGGCAAAAGGGATTTAATTGCAGCTTACACCTCCAGAGAGGGTGATAGGCTTCCCTCCAGATCTAATCTTCAGTCTTTTCCTTTTCTTCTCCCCAACCTCATCCTTTCCCTCTCCTCAAAGCTCCTCTTTCCTTTCTGAGCTCCCAGCCAGCAGCAAGTGACCAACCCAAAACGTATGGAAGAAGGGAAGGGTGTCCTTTTTGATGTCTTTAAACATTTTTGAACCGGTGTTTAAATCCTTCCTAGTGTTGGATCCCACAAGAAGGATTAGCAGTAATTCCCCTGCCATCGCTTGCTTCTGACTCTCTGACAACTCAATCTCCTGAGATCCCCTAAACCCACTGATGAATACATTAGGCAGAGGACGCAGAGGAGGCTTGAGGTGGCTGTTACCCCGTCTCCCCTTCCTACAGCCTGGCCCAGTTTATCACATCCAAAGCAAACCCAGACTTGCCTGATGTGGGAACACTGGGATGCTCCTGCGCTCCGGGATTCACAAGGTGATGCCTGAATGCTGCTCTCCTTTCCTCACTCAAGGGCTAATTCTCAGGGATGGATCTGGTGGGATTCTGTCCCCCCTCCTCTGTTCTCAAGGTGAAATCCCTCTATTTTCCAGGCAGTGTAGTGTGCTGGGAAGGGGATGCTACCATACCTGCCTGGCTTTGGCTGCTGCTGAGCCCCATCAGATGATAAATGCTGCCTGTTGGCTCGGCCTGCCTTGTTTTCTGTGCTGATAAAATGGAGCTCACAATCTGCACACTGTGATTTACTGGGGTGAAGCACTGAGGGGTAGGTGGAGTCTAGATCAGAGCTGGTGAAAGCTGCAATTTCTGTTCCTCAACTCCGTTTCCCTATATTGGGATTCTGAAATCCATCTCCACAGCTCTCCCCATGCCAGCAAACGTGTGTCTGAGGCAGATCCTTCCAACCCCTTTCCTGTCACTGGTCCTGCTCACAGTCTCTTGAGATCTGCTTAAAGATCTGCCCAGAGAAGCTGTGGCTGCCCCATCC
>WYDI02027349.1:32111-56384 GCA_009867235.2 Psittacus erithacus | reverse complement strand
TGTGAGGTGTCCCTGCCCATGGCAGGGGGTTGGAACTGGATGATGTTAAGGTCCTTTCCAACCCTAACTATTCTATGTTTCTAACTAAAGAGGGTGATAGGCACTGTCCTGAGAAACCAAGAACCTCTTGCTTCAGAAATTCCCTTTAGAAAGGGGCAAGACAGAGACTAAAGGTAGGAACGTCCCCATGTCATACAGTTGGTAGAGATGGATGTGCAGAAACACGTGCAAGTGGTGAGCTCCAAGAGAGCAGGGAAAGCTTGTGCATGTGAGGAGGTCCCCACCAGCTTTCTGCCCATTCCTGCCTCACTGGTGGTTGTGACTTGGATCTTCCCTCATGTGCCGTAGTCACAGCTGCATGTGGAGCCCATGTGCTCTGTGCATGTCATGCAGTTGCTGGTTGTCCGTGCTAATTGAAACAGCATTGCCAATGGTACATTCTTTGGCTTCCCCTCCCCTATTTCCACATTTGGAGCCTGGCCTTGGTCTCTCCGTTGTGTCTCTGACTTTCTTTGCTGAGCTCTGTGTTGGTGCTGTGTATCTCCGTGATGGTCGGTATTTGGCCAAATGAAAGGTTCAAATGCTGGATCCCCTCCACCTCCTGCCTCCTTGCTGATAGGACCACCTGCCAGGTTTACTTCTTGTGGGGATGGGGTGCCTAATCAGTGCAGTTCATTTGTATATAAAGGGTAAGATACTGCTCCATGTTCCTAATTAACGTTCATTTTTCTACCTGTTCTTTGGAAAGCATGGAGTTTTGGGGGAATGGGTTCAAACTTAAATAGGGGAGACCTAGGTTGGATATAAGGAGCAAGTTCTTCCCTGTGAGGGTGCTGAGGCACTGGCACAGGGTGCCCAGAGAAGCTGTGGCTGCCCCATCCCTGGAAGTATTCAAGGCCAGGTTGAATGAGGCTTGGAACAACCTGCTCTAGTGGAAGGTGTCCCTGCCTATGGCAGGGGGTTGGAACTGAATGAACTTTAAGGTCCCTTTATCCCAAACCAGTCTGGGGTTCTATGAATGCCTTCAGCTTCTCTTTTGTATCTGGTGTTGGGCAGCACCAAACGAAAAATTAAAAGCCTATATAAAATAAATATATTGGCAATGAAAAAAGAAAATTAAGCAGTGATTAATTTGGAATGAAAGTTAAAACCATCCCCAAAGAGAAGTGAATTTTCTTTTGTGTCTGGTACAGTGGCAATAATGTTGACATTTTAATGCCATTTCGTGCTGTTGAAGGGCAAAAAAATACAAAGGAGTCTTTTCAAATAGAAATTATAATTCTGAAAGTGTTGAAATTTGCCAGTGTGAGGGTTTGGGATTTAGCAGAGAATAAGTATGTAAAGCCCCTAAGTTAGCAATATCAGCATGCATTTGGGATACACCGCAGTCCCAAAGGACCTCTCTTTTCCACAACAAGCAGTGCAAAAGAAGCCTGCCTAGATCTAATCACCCCATCTCCCAAAGCTATTAGTGGATATGCTCATAGATAAACAAGAAACAAAACATCCTGAGAGCAGTGGGAGAAATAAATAGGTTCTCTGGAAGGGCGAGTGAGTGTGAGAGCGAGGGGAGGACCGGGGCAGATGTGTGTGAGTTTGAAAACTGGTTTTTGCATTACAGGATGTCATTTATTTAGGTTGCAAAAACATGTTTTTACAGCGTTATTCTGGGCCTTTTGGTGTTCTCAGGAGCTTGGAAGCCAGCTCTGACTCCCGTGTCAATGGGCACCTGGGGACTCTGAGCCCTGAGTTATTTGAGTGTCAAACGCTGTTACCAAGTCACTGGAAATCACTTTTTTTCCCTCTTTGTTTAAATAGAATGATATTGTTTTTGACTCCAACATGCCCAGAACAATCATTTATCTTCTAAAGCTGCAAGTGGCAGGAGGACAGCTAAAAACAGCACATTCCAAAAAGCTCAGATACAGATACTGCAAGAGGGGTTTTTCCTTATTCATATTCTGCACCCTTATTTAACCCAATAAACCCCCCCCAACTAGGAGAAATAAGAGAAGTCCCATGGAATCCTATGTTATACGTGCCATAATCTTGTCATTTTTGTGTCAAACCATAAGGAGAAAAGTATCAATCTGTGCTGTTGGCATTTTCTAGGGGAGGAAAATTGAGCTGCCGTTATCCACAGCAGGCCTTTGATGGATTTGTTTCTGAAGGTTCTTAATCCTGGCATTTCTTCTGGAATTTGGAGGTGGGATGAGCTCTGACCTTAAACTGAAGCGTCTTCCCAGACCTCTGTTTTTTGCCAGTTCACTGGGATCTCTTCCCAAGCTCTTGGGAAATGTGGCCTAACCAGATTACAGAGGTGTGGAGATGTGTCTAAATCCCAACGCATACCCCCTGGTTTTCCTTATACGAATGGCTTCTGTTACAAGATCTACACAAATCTAGTTAAATAATTGAGCCTCTTCTACCACCTGGAAATCTCATTCAGAAGGAAAAGAATTTGACCTTTTGTGTCTCAATCTGGACTTCAGCATCCCAAGCTTCAGTATGGCCATATAAAGCAGTATCAAGAGGCATTGCTCACTTCATGCCATGCTTCGTTTATAAGCCTGGATTATGGTTTTGTCCCAGACAGCTTGCCCTACCCTAACATACTGGCAGTGTAGGTGAGAGGAAAATCAGATTAACTGTTCCTTATAGCAAGAGAGCTGAGACCTGGTGCAGGGAGCAGCTTCCACTTAGAGCAGGCGCTGCTGCCAAGCCAGCAGCTGAACACAAGCATCCGGAGCCAGCACTGCTGTTGTGTGAGCTCATCTCCCATCCCTGCCAGTGCTGCACCACTGATTGCTCCAAGCTTGTTTTGGGGGGGTTTTGCTGGCATCAATAGCTGGGAACCCCATAAAACCAGAGGTCATAAAGGAAATGTTTAACAAATGTTTAGCTCTAGTAGTGAGGCTGCTGTAAAAGGCTCTTGGGTGCATGTTAGGTCTGTCACTTGCAGGCTTTAAGGTACATATGACTTTGGGAGTTAACTGCTGTCTGCAGAACAAGGGAGCTGGGAGCATCCTCTGAATGTTCTCAGTAGGGTCAGTGCATTCCCCTACAAGATACAACCTGTGAAGTGCTGTGGCCTTTCCTTCAGCTGTATGTGAGCTGCTGCTATGGGAAAACCCAATTCGACTGCTGAGGTTTGCATGTGATGATCTCCAGTGGAAGAGAGTCTCTGTGGTGATGGAGGGGAACTTCCAGCAAGTGCTCTGGTCAGTACAGTGAAGCTGGAGACCTGACTGCCAGGGTCATGTTGGGACCCTGGGATCAGTCTGTGAACCTTTGGGAAATGCTGAACACTATCAAGACACAGTCTTTGTGGTCTCTCTCGATGCTGACATGAGTCAAATTCCTTCCTGTAGGCAGGGCATCTGCAGCAGGAGGAAGAAAATGAGAAACCTTAGGTGTAGTTAGAAAATACAAGTAAGGAGGATAAGGACATGCAGTGTTGGAAAGGGGGAGCCCAGCCTGCCATTGCCACCCTTTGTGAAGCATAATCCCTCCCAGCCCCAAAGGGAGGAAGAAATGAGGCAGCCATGCTCTGCTCTGCTCTCCTGGCTTGGCATAGGGCAAGCTGCTTGGTTTGTAATGTCAGGGACTTGTCTTTGGCTGAACCCAGGGAGGAAAGGTTTGTACAGGTTACTGGACCATTTTGACCTTTTGCCTGCTTTATCAAAGGGCAGAGAAAAGATTCTGTACTTTATGTGGGGCCAGAGACTGACTGGCCATACTTGTTCATGGCTTTGATATAAGCCCAAATCCTACGTGAAGCATTAATCTAATGCTGACAGCTTAGGTACACGTTGCTCTTCTCATTCAATAGTGAAGTGATTTTTCCAGCAGGTAGCCAGTGGCAAAGGGAGGGTTTGGGAAGGTCCGATGCCATGCCCGAGCACGAGCCACTGGGGCATGCCACCTCCATCCTGCCGCAGGACAGGGCCATGTTGTGGAGCAGGATGAGCGAGGCTTTGCAGGACTGCTGGCATGGATGCAATCTGCACAGCACAGTTGAAGCACACTGTAATTCAGAAAGCCTTTCTAATATGCTGTCCTTTTCTTTGGGAGGGGGGGTGCTGGAGAGAGAAAAGCTTTCTTGTGAGCTTTGGATGCCTTGGGGGTACCTCTTGTGTGTGATGTGCAGCCCTGTTCTCCCACTGCCCAGACTCAGGAAGTACAAAACTATCTTGACTATTTTTATTCCTCCTTTTTGTTTTATCACCAAATTATCATTTTAAGAGTGCACAAAGATTCCCCCTTTCCCTGTGTGTAACTCTTAAAGTTCTGTGACCATGCATGCACCTAAACTACTCGGCACACACACTCCCTGCTTTGACTTGACCCCTGCTTCTTGCAGCCCTCTTGCAGAGAACCATATTTCATTCTCTTGATTCTCAGCTTCTCCCCAGTTACCTTTGAGCTTTCTTTATCAGTCCCAGTTGATGCTGATTTGAAGCCGTCTGCACACATGACCAGTGAGCCTTGCTGTATCTAGTCATCCTTCCATGTTTCTGGAGGTGGTCTCCATACTTATCTGTAGGGTTTTTTCCTTTGCTCAGGAGTTTCCACACTGATCGTGTCTCCCAGCTCTCCTCAGAACCCAAAAGCATGTGGACAGAAAACAAGGAGCATCTCTTCATTTACTACTGGTGTGTCTTTAATTTCCTAGGCAGGCCAGGAAATGTGATTGATCACATGAAGTGTTCTGCTATCGTAGGCCATATGTTTTTCCCTTTTCATGGGATAACAGTTGTAAACATCTTGGAGTCTTACTTTAATTCTCATGTAATGGGGTGATTTCTTGGCTGCTTGTACGAAATGACTTTCTGGGAGCGTTTTGCACAGGGAAGTGCTGTGGATTTGGCTGACAGTTACTTTATGTGCCTGTCGATGATGGAGATGCTTGCAGGCTGTAGCCATCTTTTCTGCCTGTAATGTGTGGTGTTGGGTTTGTTCTTGTGCTTGTTTTGTCTTTGGCTGCTTGTTTGTTGTGGTCATTGTGTTTTCATGTTCTGATTTTCGGTTATCGCGTAGCCGTGGAGACCACCACTGCGCTCTGCCTCCCGTTGTTGTGGCTTCCTGCTAACCAGTGTTTGTTGTGGGAGATAATATGTGGTGGTGTTTTTCGGCTTGTTCCTTTGCTCTGCCTACTTGCTGTTTGCGTTGTAGCCGTGGATTTCCGTGGTAAACCCTTGGAGCTTGGGAAGAAAAGAACAAACAAGCTTTCCCTTTCTAGTCATTTGGGAAACTCGAACATGATCTTGTTCAGCACGACCACGAAAACTTGGAGATCAAACTGAGTAAATTGAAAGTGTCCCACAACACAGAAATTCCCTCCTTCCGCCTTTCCACTCTTGTCTCTCCACAACCAGACTCCTCCTGCCAGTTCCAAGCAGAAGGGAGATTTGCCTACTGCTAAGAGAGCTGCTTGTGCTCCTGCTGAGTGGGGTTGGGATAGTGATGATGGAGTGTCAGAGCAGAGCTATGTCTTTGGTAGGAGAAGACTTCAGGCCCTAAAATGTGAATTGGTGCCTTTGTCAGCCTTATGACTCCATAAATCCGTTATTTTTATCATAGAAGAATAAGGTTTGTGTCAAGGGAATGGAGAGGAGGGGTTGGGAGAACAGAAGAATACGTTTATATCAAGCTTTTCCATGCAAAGAAATACGTACTTTCTGAAAGGTTCCATTTTGGGGTGATTTGTCTACAAACTCTGTTCTACTCCTCTTGCTTCCCCCACTGCTCCAGTGCCAAACATCTCCCTTTACCCATACAGATTAATGTGGTGGGTTGTCAGGGTTTTATGAACCCAGTGTTCTTTCCCTAAGGATAAACTCCCTGGATAATCAAGATGGGAAAATGTAACTGCAAGATACTTAAAAACGAGACATTTGAAAGGTCCTCGTGAGAACTTTCCTCCAAGTCTTTCATACTGGTTCGAAAGCCCCTTTTTCCCTCCCCCAACCATGATCCATGCCGCTGAAATTCCAAGAGTTGTAATCAGCTCTAATGGGAGCAGCAAAGCCAAGTGCCACGCGTTGTTATGCCTCAGCCCCTGTAGTGCCGGTATCCGGAACCTCACTTGCGCTGGGATAACAGTAAACAGATGTGAGGGCAGTAGTTGCAATTCTGAGTTACCCTTTAAAACTCTAGCTTTTCCCATGGATTTTTACAGTTCTTGTTAAAAGCCCTTGTTACTGAATGCTTTTTCTTTCCCTCTTTCTTTCCTTCTCCTGTTCCGCAAGGTTGTTTTCCTTCTTGCAGGATCAGCTCCCCTGACTGATTCACCGTGTGGCTCCATAAATAGTTGGGTTGGCATAATTGAGGGATGAATGGGATTTGGGAGTGAGTGGCTGGTGATTGAGAAAGGAGGGGGGAGTGTGATGGGATAAGCTGGGCTTACCACCGAGAGAAATGTTTGTGGAGCCATGGCTTTTCCACAAGGAGCCACAAGTCTATTGGAGAAGCAGGGAAATGCTATGACCACTGAAGGAGTGAAACTCTGTTCTCCGGGCCAGAGCCTGATGATATATGTTGCTTTAAGAGTATTGTCTTTGGCTTTGACCTCGTGCAGACGTACATGCCTGTAGCTTAACACGCTGAGCAGTCACTTTTGAATGGGAATAGGCAGAAGGGTCCTGTTGAAGGCTGTAGGGTGATGCTGCTCAAGGCAGAGAACCACTTTGGCTGCTTTGGTGTTGAGCTAGGTCTAAAAGTTATGTTAAATATCTGCCTAAAGCATTCTGGAGTTGTGACTTTACTACAACTCTATTGAGTTTTGAAGAGAAATAACCCTTTTGTGGGTGGCTTCAGTTCCAGAGATCCTTGGTCTGTTGGGTGCTGATGCCAACAGAAGAAAGAGGGTAAAAAAAGCAGTGCTAATAGGAGGAACAAGGGGTGGAAGCACTGAATTTACACCGTTTTCAGCTAGTTGTGAGATACCATCCCAAGGATTCAGTTTCCCATAACATGCAACTGGGAGGGCTATAGGTACCTGCCCTGCCCTTGGCCCTACCATACACTCCCACTGCCTCCCTTGTGCTGTTCTCACTACCACAGCGTGAGTTGCACCATGGAAAATGAGCCCACTGGTGAAGAAGAAACATTTTCCTGATTTGACCCATTCTGCACCTTCATTGCTGCCAGATCTGACCCTGGAGAAGGCAACTGAATATAGTGAGAGCAGTAGGAGGATGAGCGAGCAGGCAGTGGTGAGCTCTTCGCACGGAATCATTAGGGTTGGAAGGGACCTCTGGAGATCATCTAGCCCAACCCCTCTGCAAGGCAGGGCCACCCAGACACGAGGTTACATAGGAACACAACCAGGTGGGTTTGGGATATCTCCAGAGAGGATTCCACAACGCCCCTGGGCAGCCTGTCCCAGTGTTCTGACACCCTCAGCGTCAAGAAGCAATTCCTCATGTTTGCTGAAACTCAACATGAGTTCCCGAGCAGCAGTAGGTTACATGAGGGTGCTGCAGGCATAGAAGAGGGAGTCTGGCCGTTTCCAATGGCAAGCCCAGCAGCCACCCTGCCAACACTTGGTTCTTGGCAGCTTCAGTTCAACATTGTCATCAGCTCTGCCCACTTGCTTGCGGGCGTCCCAAAATGTTGTCATTTGTAGGTGTAGTATTTTTAACCATGACATTGGTGTCTTTAGACATTCTGTTACCACAGGATGGCTTTCAAAAGAGGGGTATGGACAAAAGCAATGGCTTTGGTTTGGTTCGTGAGTGCTATTGAGGGGCTTTCTCCCTAGAGAGAGGGTTCCGGGTCTAGAGCTCGCGCTCCTGTTCTCCCTGCTGTGAGTCCTCAGGGAGAAGCTGTGGAGCTGGGGATGTGCGTGTGGATGTGGGCAGTGACACATTACCAGGGCATGTACAGAATTCCCACAAATGACCACAGCACTTTGCCCAACAACTATCAGAAGGTTTCTCACCCTTCCTCAAGGGAGGATGCTGTGCTTCCAAAAAAGCCTCCCTACGGATGTAACCATATTCATCCGGTTCTGTTACAACCGTTGCTCTTCCTGTGGCTGTTTTGCTCTTCATTATCTCCCTGGGAAGAGGTTGTTCTCTTAAGCAACAATATCCCCAAACCAGTTTGGTTTCTGCAGTGTCCATATTTAGTGGGACTGTTTCTGATTTAGAAGCAGCCTTTGCATGGGTGTGAAGATGCTCTGCACCATGTGAGCGATGTTAAATGGGCTTTGCCCCCTGGTCTGTAGCTGGAGAAAATGTGTGTGAGATTTCCCTGCTGCTAATAAGCATTGTGTTCTCCTTCCTCTTTGGGGGTGGGATAGATTTGGGGAAAGAACTAAAAAAGGCCTTCCAGTGGGACATGACTGTTTCTGCTTGTGCTCCCGCATTGTTCCCAGCCTTCTGCCAGAGCCCAGCTGTATGACACAGGCCTTCAAAATGTAAGCGAGATTCCCCGATGGATGACGCACGCAATCGCAACTCGCTGCTTGCGTGGACAAGGCAACAGCCTTCTGCTGGGTGGTAGAGAACATGTGCTGCGGGGGAAGAGGGTGCTGAGGGCAGCGTGGTCTTAACCCACAGCATGAGTTGGCTTCTGCAGATGTTGGACCCAGACCCTTCTGTAGCCCTGAGTGTTTGTAGAAAGGCTCTAACTTCTTGACAGCCCTTTGAGAAGGGTTTGCTCCTCTATGGATAACTAACAGGGGTCATCACGTGCTGACAAGTGCCCAAGGGTTCCTGGAGAGAAAACCGGTGAAGCATTGGGTTCCCAGGAGGTGGGAGCAGAGAGGAGCAGTCTCCAGCGGCAGCAGCAAGGAGTCTCTGCTGCTAACAGGAGGGAATTGGAGGAAATGCTTGGATAGGAATAAGTAGAGCTGGCAACAAATGTGCATTTCATTTTATGAACATTTCATGGTGAAACTTAAAACTTCCACAAAATTTGGGGGACTGGATAGCTCAGGGGATTAGTAATGGGATACAGAGCCTTTCATCTCACCAGTGCCTTTTCAACTGCAGCTCGAGTCAATCCCAGCGACTGAAAGTTGTTACCATCTGATGGCTTATGTGTAATGAGTTGATGGTCTCACTCTGTTTCCTGGTAGTCAGGTATCTGTGGCTGACTCGCACAAACACACCAACACACCATAGAGCCTGGCTGCTGGCCAGTCTTGTTGGCAGCCTCTGCCAATGACTGGATGAGTCCAAGAGTGAAATATCCCACTTGCTTCTAGCTGGGAGCTTTATCAGGTAGTACCCTGGCATGTGCAATGTGTGAGAAACTTGTTAGGTGGGAAAGCAGTGGGCCAGTTTCGAGCAGTGGGTTTATGTAGACATCTTCCATCTGTGCTGAGGTCTACAAGGAGTAATGTTTTGTTGCAAGGACCTCCTTTTTGGATGCTCGCCCCTGAGCAAAGCTATGATGTGTGTGAGATTTATGTGTTGCAAACAGCAAAGTCATTATGGCACAGGGCTTTCTGGTTAAAATAATGTCATGGCTTTTCTCCCCCTTTCCAAAGTGGTTCTAAGCGGAACCTGGAGCACATTTTAGAAGCATTTGTATATTAATGCATCTGTGACTGTTGCACAGGGCTGCACCATCATCCCCACTGCCAGCTGGGGAAACTGAGGTAGAGAGAAACCAAATGAAGGAGCAAATATTCCAGGATGAAAAATTCAGGCGTTTGCAGGTTCTGGCCCTGTGCTGAGTCTGATAATGGATTTAGACCATTGATGTACTCTCTGCTTCTCCCTCAGTTAACACATCTGCCCTTGCTCTTTCCATTGTGGCTCTAAAAAGGACCCTCAAATGAAGCCTGAGGAAAAGGCTCTTGCTTGGGGGATGTACTCTTTACCGTTGTGTGCTCCAAAGACCTCATAGTTTGGAACAAGGTGATTCCTACTGAAGGTGTCCATGCATAGATTTTGTTGGTTCTGCTCAAAGTCATGGTGAGGGGTGGTGATGGGATGAAGAATCGGTTGGAGATGACTGAGCCATGGGGCTGGTTGCAGTCCACAGGTGAGACCCCTCACCACGAGGCAGTGATCCATGGAGGATGCTAATCCCCTGATGAAGCATGAAAGACTGAGCATCCCTCAGTAACCCCCACATTTGGGGCATTTCTAATCCAGTGTCTAACAGGAGGATCCCCTGGCCCTGCACACAGGGAATGGGTACAGTCTGGTGCAAGAATCTATGGACCAAAGTGGTGGTGGGATGAGGCCCCATGTGCTCCACTGGCTTTTCCATGATTATAAGGAGCCAGGCACAAGCAGGCCATCAGTAAACAAGTGATGTCAGCTGCCACTGGCATTATTTTTAAGCACTTTGTATATACTACTTGTCTGTATGTATCTCTGGCCTGTTCTTTCTCCCCCTCCCGCTGCCTCTCAATCATCTTTTGGTTAAAACCAACATCTGTAGATGTTGTTCTTAACAAAAATAAAGCCATCCATCTCCTTTGGCCTGCCCTTCTGTCATGTAAGCTCAGGAAAACTGGCTCGGTCAAGGTTTACAGTAGCTGTCGCAGCCTGCAGTGGGAAAGGCACTTATCTGTAGAGGAGGGTTAGCAGTTCTCAAGAATGCATCCTTCCCTCGGACTGAGGGGGTGGCTTTTGTTTATCCTCTGGCACACAATGAAATGATGGGAAAACATGCTTGGATGCACTGCAGTAGTAAGGTGGGGCAGGGCAGCGGTTAAAAATGGAACAGAGCCTTTGATCCCCAGCCAGAGCAGATGACTCCCAGGGTTTGGATTTTAGGGTGGACATCATGTTCTTTCTCTCTGTCCCTGTGTATGGATCGAAGAGTTCCCCCCTCCTACCTTTGAGTAGAACAAAGCCTCCCAGGCAGGCTTGGGGGAAGCAAGGGTCTGCAAGTGAGGTTGGAAGGAAGGAGCCAGGGTTTGGGAATGGGGACCAGCCCCCACATCACGCCTGGCTCAAGGAGGGGAGCCCACAGTGCATCCCATGATCTCGAAGCACCGCAGCAAAGAGCACGCAGCTGAGCCTCTGGGCTGTTGTTGCCTTGGTGGGGGACGAGGGGCCAAGCAGTGAGTCATGACAGCGGCTGGGGTTTGTGACAATGTTTTTCCTGTTAATCTCCCCTGCCATCTCCCCCAGAAAACACAATGGAAAACTTGGTAATCCAGGAGATAGCCTGGGGCATACCACAACTCCAGAGGGTCCTCGCAGGGAGGCTCTGCGTCCTCCCCAGATTTCCCAGCAGCCAGACCAGGTAGTAAATAACAGCACAAGTCCAAAAGATCGAAGGGGAGTGATAGAAGTATTACGTGCTTGTGCTTAGTCCTGTTCTATCCCGGATCTGGAGTGGGACGCTCAAAGACTCCGGAGGGCTGACTCCTTGGAGCCAGAGTATATCATCTGTTAAGTCTCTGGCACGACAGACTTGCTTTAGAGTGAGCAAATTGAAGGGTCGTCTCTCAAACTCTGGTTAATGCCACATGCCAAAGTAGACAGAGAGAGAAACAGAGGGATGATAGATCCTCAGATGTATAGATCAATCTATGGCTCGAGGCATGTTTGTTTCTCACTCGGGTTTGTTTCTGTAGTCTAGGTATATTGTTCTTATTATTTATAGTGTTGGGAGGAGTAATCCTGTGTGTTTGAATTTATTTGCTGTGCTGTGTGGCTGATTTGGAACACGTCCTCTTGTGGGTTTTCTTGTTATTCTTTTTGCTAAGAAGCACAGCAATCACTTGGCACTGAGTATAGCGGGGGGAAAGATCCCAAGGTTTCATTTAACCATTTACCTTTTCAGCACTTAGCCACTGCACACAGGTCGGAGATAGCTGAGGGACCCTGCATGGCCTTCATTCAACCGGTCTTGCATGGATTTAAGCCCATTCCTCAAGCTAAAACTGCCTTGCCAAGCAGTGGGCATGGTGAGGATGGCTTCACCCAAGGCAGCAGCAGCACTGCCCCGGAGATGGAGCGAAGCAGCTGGTGAGCAGCAGCACAGGAGCCTCAGCCAGCACTGCGCAGGGAGCCAGGAGGGAAAAGGGATCTGTTACACTGCAAGTTAGCTTCAAACTCATTTCAGTGTTTTAACATGAATCATTCATTCCACTAGTGAGATGACTGAGGAGTCCGGGGGCAAAAAAAATCCAAAACGAAGGAATGCTGCAGAGGGACATCTAAAGGGAGATGGGTGGGGGACTTGGACTAAGGACTTCAGGAGCTCAGATGCATCCCTCAGCTGCTTAAGCAGGAGTCTTGTTTTTCCCTTTTGTTGATTAAGAAACTCAGCGCTCTGGACTTGTTTTCTATTCGTAATAGTGTGTCTTTGCATCTCTGTGGCTGGCAGAAAGAGCCTGTGACAATGCCTTGGGGCTTTGCTTCTGAGCTGAGCTGCGGCTCTCCTATGTAGAGCAGGCTCCACATCTGCAGCAGCTGTTGTCTGGGAGATGTGGGAAGTCCTAGGAGGAGGGAAGGCAGTGGCAAGACAAGGAAGGAGGCTCCTTGGGTGTGAATTGGTTTATTCCGGGTACCAGAAGCAGAGAGAGCTGCTTTTGTAGCCTTCTGAACAGGGTTTTTAAAGGTCCCAGCGCAGGTGTTAACATTGTAGTTGTCCATTTGGTCACTTGGCTGAACCCGAGTCAAGAGACTCTGGAGCCCAACATGTGTAAGTGTACAGCTAGAGCAGGAACCATGTCTCTTCTGCAAGACTTCCCTAACAGGGACTCCCAAGGCACTGAGCATTGAGTTGTGTGGTCTTGCACACAATACAAGGATCATCCTTAAGCCTTAGAGCACCTCAGCAGTTCTGTTCTCCAGTGAATTCTTCCTCGCATGATGCCCTGTGTCAGGGATTTCCCTGATCACATCTCTCTCTGCAACAGCTCAGGCTGTGCGGCCAAATTGGCTGCATGTCCTCTGAGCACAAGGGACAGTTCTGGCCTGTTACATTTGCAAAAGTAGCCTAAATACAACATTAAGGCCAAGAAACCCAACCCGCATAGCCTGGACGCTTCACATTGTAAGCCGGCTGAGGCATCATTAATTCAGCCGCTTTGCTCGCCCATGGCATTAACTACGCTTGTTTTCCTCCTTACGTGTAAAACTTGACACTTTGCTATTTCTGACTATTGATCTGTACTGAACTTGAGCCCCAACCTGCTCCAAACACAGCTTAGCTGAGTAAATACATCAGTAGAAACCTGAGCTTGAGGAATTGTCCACCTTAGTGTGATTTCTTACTCTTAACTTGGACTTTGGGGATTTACCATTACTGTGCATTCAGGGTAGAGATATTGCTGCTGGTTCCTTCTTTCTCTGTTGTATTATCTCAATTCCAAGATGTTGGAGGGGAAGGAATGCTTGGGTTTAGAGATGTGCAGCATTACTCTTCCTAATGAGTTTTGAGATGTGTGGGACTGTCAACACCAACATGAATATTTGGATTATTCTCCCAGTCTGACTGCTGGAAATCCAGAAATTCCTATTGATTTCATTCCTAATGATTCCATTACTGTTGTACAAATAAAATATGTCCATGTAGGTTGATGCAAGGAGACAAAAGGTGGCTCTGGCCCACTGCAGACTGCTTGGAAGGGAGGCAGCTTGGGCACGGATAGAGGAACTCGGGTCTTTGCACCCGTATCTTCTTTTGGAGGTGTAGCCCTTGTTTCTATGGTACAATTCAGCACAGTATGAGGGTCATGGGGTTCTGTTGAGCATGTTCCCAGTAAAACTGTCCTCTCTACTCTGTGTAACAGGCTACACTGAAAAGAAAAAACAGATTTTGGCTAAAATCAAAATGTTTTCCAAGACTGTCAGCTTCAGCTACGTTTTCCAGCAGATGAAGTTGGCATGACTTCCTTTAGCTTTCATGTTTTGTTTGGATAACATCAAAGGCTCTTGTTTCAATGGACTAGGATCTTGTCATTTCAGCACTAGCATTTCACTTCATCTTGGTTTCTCTAATAGTAAATGAACTTTTTGGTGTTGCACTGAGCAAGGGGGTTGGTGACATGAGATGTAACTGACTTGTAAAAGGAAGAGTGATGCTTGGATGCTTCTTCCAAAAGGAACTCATAGACTGTGGCTTTGTAGGGTGACTGGAGGTGAGGTAGGACTTCCCACCATGGTGACTTCCAGAGAGGAAGCGTGGAGGAGGAGCTGGTTGCCTTTATGGTCATAGTCAGCACTAAACTGTAGCTGAGTTGCTCTCATCTATGGGAGGGCTTTAGTTTTACTGGGGCAGACAATATGTGGTTTTCTTCCTAATGGAAAAATCTGGGACTTTTTACTTTGTAGAAAGCTTCAAAATCTTGGCTGGTTTTCTCCAAATGGGAATCTTCAGTGAGTTTTTGTCTCTGGAAGTGGAAGTTGTGACAGTTCAGGGACGTTGTGCTCTGTCCGGCTTCAGTGCCTAAAAGCACCCGGCGTTGAAAACCTTGCCATGCTCCTCAGGAAAGATGCTTTTGACTATAGCAAATGGTGATTGTTCAGGTTTCAATCCACAAGGATGTGTTTGAAACAAAGACACTTTCAAGGCTTTTGAGACCATGGCTCCCCCAGCTTTGGGGCTGTTGAGTGTGTTCCATGAGTAATGCTGATGATCCATTTTTTCATTGTAATGCTCTACTGCAAAGGGTTTATTTCAGATTAGATTGGTTTAAATGCATGAAGTTTACCTGGGAGGATAAAGACAGATCCTTTCCCTATGTGCCTGATGGGGAAAAAAAGGCAGACTAAGATACGAAGGGTCCTTACATCAAGGTGGGATGAGTTGTCATTGCTCACTGTGTGGTTTCCAAGCCCATTGGTGTTTCCAGACTGAAGCGCAGAGGATGATTTTCCCATTGGTGAAGCTGAATTACATGTCCATGTTCCTAAATTCCTTGTGTGTGTTTGCTTCTAAGCTAACAATGATTCTCAGCAGGTACTGTTGGTAAAACCACAGACCTGTGCAAGCACAGACAGTTCTTTGGAGACACTTTATCTCCCTTGTGGGTGCTGGTGGGGAAGGGGAACTCTGCTGCTTTCTTTCCTGGCTTTGGTTACAGCCTGTTCTCACGGCTGTGGGCCATTAAGCAGGGCATGCTGCCTTCGCTCGGTGCCTGTGCTAGAGTCTTGGTTTTACTCAATCCAAAGATATGTGGTTGCATTTTGAATGAAAACTACATCTGAAACCAGTTTTATCAGTTTCCTGGAAGGTGACAGGGAGAAAATATGTGAAAAATGTCTTTTCACCACTGTTGGGTTGGGGCTTTTTTTATCCTTTGTCGCCCATTGCATCAAGCTTCCTTATCATTTGACCATGAGAAAATGTTTTCACCCAATAAAACAGAGGCCAAACCCTCATGGGTTCATTAAGGGGTGACTGGTGTGACCGGAGATACCTGATCTGAAGTGTGAGAGGAGCGTCAGCCCCAGGACCTGTACTTTAGTCCAACATTTATTTGCTTGCTGGTGATGTTTTAGGACAGGGAGTGAGAGAGATACATTGCTCCTGCTTAAACTAGCTACACTGGGGTGAATTTGTTTGCTGTGGGTTAGCTCAGCTTTGCTTGCAGCTGAGTGCCTTGCTGAGCTCCTGCTTTCCCCAATCCCTTGGACAGGAATGAGCAGCAAGTCTCGCCTCTCCTCGGCTGCGCTGGTGCTCCCAGTGTGAGCAGCCATGCAAAGGAATAAGGGCTATTTGACAGCCCATAACTATCTTGCACAGACACAGGGCAAGAAACATTCTCACTTGCAATGACTTCCCCATTAGGCAATATATTTTTCCCATTTCTCCCAGTGGATGCAGCTTTCCTAGCTGTGTACCAACGTATTAGTTAGGTCACTTTGCAGCTATGAGGCTTGTGTGGATTCCCTCCCTTGTAGGAATTCTGCCGATGAATCAACACTTAAGGCTGTAGTTTGATGTCTTTATTCACACTTAATGCTAGTACTTGGGTGCAAAAGTAATCCTGTGGTATCCAATGGGACTAGCTGTGGAGTTATATACTATTAAATCTTTGGCCTTTTAACAGAGTAATGTGCTATAGCCAGATCTGTGAATAAAACTGAAACACAGTCCTGGCTTTCGGAGGGGTTAGGAGTAGTACAGCGCAGAATGTTTCATGATGAAACCTAGACCCATGTGAAAATTCCCTCCTAGCTGGCTTCCTTGTAAACCCTGGGATGTGATCCTCTGGGGAAAAGCGATCAGACCCACCTGGCCTCGCTTCTCAGAGCAACCACTGGAGCTGGGAACGAATCGCGCCCCAGGTTGGGGCTTTTGGCAGCCTCTTTTATTATGCTTTCCCTGATTTGTTCACTATTGTTGTAATGAAGATGCTTCAGAGTATAATAAATAATTGCCTTGATAGAATTATAGCTTTTAAGGCTGGATGCATCAGGTTGTTCTGCTTTTGTCCTGGGTACCATGGGCTGCTGGGAGATGCAGGCATGGGAGACAGTCCTGCTTTCCAAGAGGGGATTTTGGGTGTTATAGTGATGCTGTTTATTTGTAGGAGGGCATTGCTCAGGTTTCCACTCAGTTTCCAGGTGGGTTTGCTGGGTGTTTCTGAAGTTGATGTGCAGGCTTCAGTCTGGCTTCCTTGGAGGGTGGATGAGTGAGTACCATTAACCTCATTTTCCTCTATGGGATGGAGAAAGAAAAACAGTTGTTTAAAAAAGCAACAACACTGTCATTGGTCTCAACAGTATCTTGGTAACATGGTGCTTGAACTTCAGATGGAACACTAATTGAGACTGGGAATGCTGGATCAAGAGTTTCAGGGGAAGGAAACACCCTTGGGTTAGGCCTTATAAAAGTGGGGATGCAGTTTGTGACAGGCACTAGGTTGCGTCCAGCTGATGTGCTTTTCTGTGTGTCAAAGGACCAAAAAGCATCAGAGGCAATTGATGAAAACATGCCCACCTTTGGGCTTGTTCTGTGCCATCTGCAGCCCCGCTGTGGGATGGGAAGCAGCAGCTTTCCCAGCTACATCCCATCAGAGCAAGGGAGAATCAGCCGCTTAGTTCCTTTCTGCACTGATCAGGCTGTAAACAGCGTTGACATTGCAAAAAGAAAAAGGGATCCAGAGCTGGTGAATGGTGATGTTCCTCGGTGGCATTTAAGAAAACAAAACTAAACCAGTTGTGGGTCAGAAATCTTCGTTCAATGGAGTCAACCTCAACCACAAGGCTGCCGCCCCAGTGATGGAGGGCATGGTGCCATTCCTCAAGCCCTGGTGCAATGAAGTCCTGTCCAGCCCCACTCAGCTGGCAGCAGAGAGCAGCTCCTTGAGTGCCCAAGACCAGAACCACCACCAAACAGCAAAGACGCTCCAGTGCAGCTGTATAAAATTACACTGCAGGGGAGGAGGCTGGGGAAATGAAGAACAGCCATACATCCTCCCCTGGACAGGGCTTGGTTTACACTGCTCCAGCGGAGGTTTGTTTTCTTTATACTGCATTGGATTGTGGCAATGGGGGCTGGACGTGAAAACGACCCAGTGCGGCAGCTCTGTGACATTGCTGCCCACTTGGCTGAGCTCCTGCGAGGACCTGACATGGGAGCCTTTAAAGTCTCTTTCTTTAGCTTCTGCCTCTCCCTTCCCCCTCTCTTTCCTCTCCCAAGGTGCTTTTAATCCCTTTGGTTAATATGAAATTAAGATAATGAGTCAAAGAAAAAGAGAGGACCAGGAAGGGGACAGCAAGGGGGGTGGAAAGGGGAAAAGAAAAGAAAATAGAAAGAAGAGAGATTCTTCTGACAGATAATTAGGGAGATTGGTTTACCAGCCAGGGACTAATGCTGGCTTCCCAGCTCCAACAGTCCCTTGTGACTCATTTTATGCCTTTAATTTCTATGGGGTTCCTTAAGCAGGTGCCCTCTGACAGGTAGTCAATAGAGGACTTCTGGCTGAGCACCAGCGCCTCTTTGGAGAGGTCAGATTGGGAGGTCAGAGAGCAAGGCCGGGGAGGTTGGCAGGTCAGGAGCCATCATGGTGACAGATGAACCTAAACGTGTTCCCTCTCCCAGGCTCTCCCTCGCAGAGCAGCAGCACTGGCATCCCTTGAGACCAGCCCTCTCTTTGCTCCTGTTCATCTCCCCCTTGCACCTCTCAACTGCTCTTCATTAGTCAGAGGATAGTGCTTGTTCACAGCCCTCGATCCCATGGTGAGAGGGTGCTGTCTCCATACCTCTCAACTGGTCCTCATTAGGTAGAACAGTCCCCTTTTGTCCTGCATGAAGCCCCCTTTGTTTCTGTGCCACAGCAGGGCTGCAAGAGCAGAACCTGATACAAAACAATGCAGCATTATTTAGCCAGAGCCTAAAGTCAAAGAGAGAGCAGCATTTGGGGAAGATTTTGCTGCTTTAGTGTGTGCATGTGTAAGCACCCATCCATCTTTCTGTCTTCCCTGCTCTGAGCTTGGTTCTTCTTGCTGATGCTTCTAGCTGGACTTCACCTTCCACTGAACAATGATGCAGGATCCCTCTGAGACTGTATTTCTAAGGTGGTGTAGCTACAAGGAAAACCTTCCTTCAGTTTTTGCTGGCAAGGAGCAGCTGTTATTCTGCTTCTGTGTGTTCTGGTGGGGGGGGGACTTAGTGGTCCCTGCTTTTCCTTAAGCAGTTTGCATGGGGGTCCCCTGCTTGGTGTGAGGGATCTGTGACTATTTTGCTTTGCTTTCACCCCTCTTGGGCTGCCTCCCTGCTGCCAGCAGCTGAGGTTGTGTTGGCTGGAGCCTGATTACTCATTCTGCCTGTGATTTCTTTCCGATTGAGGATAATGATGAGCAAAAAAGAAATTAATTTTCCTGATAATTGGATTCCAGCTTTTCCCTGAAGAGCTGATGTCTTTAAAAAGCAATGTCTATCATTTCCAGGTTGGTGGCTGTGATGCTGCTGCAAAGCAGTGTTGCCACAGGAGTGTCTGGTAGGTTATAAATCGGGTGGCAGAATTAAATGCTTACATGCCTTGAATGCCAAGGTCGGGTCCTTGATCCCATTAACCACTTCTTTCACCTAGAAACAGCTGGAGCAGAGCTGAGCATCAGCTGCAAAGTCCCTCGGTCAAGTAGAAACTGCAAAGGCCAACTGAAAAGAAATGAGCACTAATGTGCTTTTGGGTCCCATCCGCCTGCAAAGTGAGAGGACTGGGATTAAACAGGATCAACCCCTCAGGAAAGAAATCAAAGCCTGATGTTTTGGAGCAACTGGGGACACAAAATGCTGCTTGCACTGAAGCGTGTTTGCAAAATTGAGGTCGTCTTTAAGTTTTGGGAAAGCAAGAAGACCCAATGTGGATCAAGGTACAAACATAGAAGCAGGAGTGAGGACAAGGAGCTCATTGTCCATGTGCCAGTGATCCAGAGAGAGGAATTTCTCTGTCCAGTGCAAGAGTCTGAATATGAAAGTCCTCTATAGATCCAACCTGATTTGTGAGTTAATTGGAGTGGGGAAACCAGGCCAGTGGTATGGAGGGAATGGGGCTTTGTGGGTTTCCTGGTACACTTCCCTCAAAGAGATCCTCCTCCGTTTGGGTAATGTTTCTGTGGCCTGTGGGGCAAGCGTTTTCACCGACAGCTCCGTGCCAAGGCTCTTGCATCATAGTGGTCAAGGTTTATTTCGATACAACCGCAGACGGCGTCATGTGTTGCACAGCAACCGAACCGATCCTTCAGCCACCTTGGGAAGCCCTTGAGTGACCGTGAGCCCCACCACCAAGCACGATGGGCACTATGGGAACTGATGGCTGTAGTTCTGTGTCTATAGTCTGTTGGGTGCTGGATGTTCCCACCCTATTGTACACTTTAATTCTATGCAACCCATGCAGAGAAACTGGTCTAGGCCTCCCGTGTGACTCAAAGCAGTGACACACGCAGGGTTGGATGTCTCTGGCAAGCAGATGTTTTGGTAGGCAGCAAAGTGGGAGGATGGTTGGTGTTTTTCCTGTGGAAATCTCCAGCGTTGTTTGCTGAAGCACTGGAAGTTCTGCCAAGTAGCTTCAGTAAGGGTCATACCCAGTGGTTTGGTTGCAGGCTGGTGCCTTGCTTTAGTTTCAAGCTCCCGCTGTGCCACCTTGCTGTCAGTGGCTTTTTGTGGCACCACCAAAGCAGCTTGTGTCAGATGCCCACAGCTTGCTTGCACCTGCAGCGGGATGGTCATCCCAAGAGGACTGGGTCCATGTGGCAAACTGGGAGCCATTTGCACTTGGAGCATGGATTTGGTTTATGGCCAACGTGGGTGGCCACCACAGCCGGGATGGGGGGTCCAGCACAGCGCTGGGGTTCAGGACTGCTCCCTGTTTATGCCTCTTTCAGCGTACGGATGCCATAGCAGGGTGGGACTTTGCGTCTTGTAGCTGAGGGGTTTGTGTTTTGTTTTGAACCGTAAATATAACACAATTGTGTTTATAGAATGCAATTATGTGAGATGCTGCAAATGGGCTTTAAATAGAACAGGGGTTAAATTTAGCTTCTTCTGGTTTTTTTCCTCCCATTGATTTTGCAGAGATAGATTTGTGTTTGAAAGGCTTCTCACCCTTGAGTTTACCGGACTCTCTATTGCATGATCTCATTGCTAGGATCTCCCTCTTTCCCCACCCTTCCCTCCCGTTGTTTGCTCTTCTGACTGAAGATGAGACATGAAAAGTTAAACAAACTTTTTAAAGACAGGGAACGCATCATCCTATGTGTTTATGCAGCATTAAACACAACAAGATCAGTATCTGGAGACACTGGCGGCCGGATTCACATTGGATATAAATGAGCAAAGTTCCCATCAAGTACATGATTTACACCAGCGCAGGATTTGGCGCCAGGGTGGATAAGATGAGCAAGAAAAAAACAGTTCCCTTTTGCAGCCTTGTTCTTTTTCAAGGATAGAAGCACTTCTTATCTTCCAATTCGAAAGTGGAAAAAATGATTGGAAAAAGAAAACAAATAGGCTGACCATAATCACAAGAGCAAACGTTCAAATTGTGAATGCAACTGTGCTTTTAAACCTGACTCGGTTCTTTGCCTGCCAACAGCAAAGTGATGAACCCAACCATTTGGTCTGAATTTCCCCGTTTCTTGGAGGTCAGCGCTTGGAATTACCTCCTAAAATGAGCTGAAATGATACCTAGGTTTTGGAGCCAATAGACAGTGATGTGGGGGGGTTGCAGATTGTGCTGATTTCTCATATGGGATATTAGAAGAAGTTTTTCTCCAGCTTCAGCCTCTGCTGAGGTTAATTTGATATTTCCATTGTGATGCACAGGTCCTGGGACCCCTGCAATAGATGACCGTCCAAAGAAGTGGTAAATGCGCCATCCCTGGCAGTGTTCAAGGCCAGGCTGGAGGGAGTCTTGGGTGACATGGTTTAGTGTGAGGCATCCCTGCCCATGGCAGGAGGTTGGAACTGGATGATCTTAAGGTCCTTTCTGACCCAAACCATTCTATGATCCTACGGTCCTATCTCCCTTATTTAACAGGTTAAACTAGAGGTGCTTTGGAGGAAGAGGAGGGATGGTGCAACCTGGTGCCAGTCCCTGTGTACATGACCTGGAGTGTCTGATGTGCTACTGCTCAGGTTGTGCTAATGCAGAGGAGAACAGCAGGATATTGTGTCCCATTAGCTGTGCTCATACTTTTGTGCCTGCAGAGTGATGGACTAACCTGGCTGCGGGGAAACAGGAGCACTGCTGAGCTTTCCTTGCACAGTCCTAAGTGGCTTAAATGAGAATAGTTTGATGAAAGATTGGGAAAATCCTGATTTCTCAAGGGTTAAGAGGCTAAATACTTATTTCTCACTTCAAATAATTGATATTTTCAGTGCTGAGAACACTAATAAAGACATTACCAACTTCTTTAGCTTACTAAATCTGCTTTCCTGTTAAAAATCAAGGCAAAGCGCAGGGGTTTGGGAAGCTGATAGGGCTTTCTGCAAACAAATCAAAAGCACAATCATAAATGTTGTGTTTATTCTCTTAAGAAGGAAAACAAAATACCTGAAAGGGACACTTTTGGAGGAAAAATGGATGAGTCGGCCAGATTTTTGGTCACATCTTTTCCACAGTTCGCTACAGGCCGTAGTCTTCCAGCTTGACACAGGTCTGTCATTCGCATTTGTGAACTACGTACAAGTATGAACTTCTTCCAACTCTAACAATGATGAGATATATATGTGAGGAACTTGAGCAGGCAACAAGCAGAAATAGTTCTTTTCTAATAAAGATCCAAGGCTTAAAATAATCTATCCACCCTGAGGACATCTCCGTTATCTTGCTGTTCCTTCAGGGGAGAATTGACTTTGCTTCCTGGCACCAGGGATGTGATGCACAAAGGAAATCTGAATAATTTCCCATGATGTGAGCTGTTGTCTCCCAGTCATGTGAGGTTTAAATTGGTGGATGGACTGGCACTCGCATTGTTCTCTAGGCCTATTGGTCATGTACCAAGTGTACGTGACATTCATTGGTTTCAAGCTTGACCTAAGCTGGGTTTGATGCCTGCGGTTTTTTTTGAAGGTGAGATGATGCTGTGGTTGAATGGACCATAAATTGATGCCCATTTTTTGAGTGTCCATGGTCTTTTCCGTTGTGGCTTTCCAGGATTCCCTAACTCCATGCTAATTGGATGCTGGCTCCAGGCTTTCTATTTTAATGCTGTTTGATGATAATCATCATTCCTGCAGGATGAATGGTTGAGAACAAAGACAGGAAACGTCCCCCTGATTAGATAGAGGCAGGGGAGCCATTGGAGGAAAACAACAAATGACAAAAATGACAAATGAGGGTCCTGTAACTTCTACCATCCTCCTGGGGCATGTGGAATGGCCTGGAAGGATACGTGAATAAGACCATAAGTTACTGGTTTGGCGAACCGTATGTTGGAAGTCTTCAAGTATCATCTCTATCTGCAGACACAGGGCAGCAGGAGAGATAAGGCCAGGCAGCTACCAAAGCTGAACTGTTTTGGGCACAGTTATGCAAATCCTCCTTCATTCCAATCATATTAAAACCAAAGGTGACCTTTGCTATTGCATTAATGCTACTAATGGGTAAGAGGGATAAGACAACACTCAGCTGTAGGTTTAGGTGATGAGCAGGAGATGAGCTGCATCTACATCTTACTCTGAGCATTAGCTGGAGCCTGACCTTCTTTCATGCTGACTTGTGTAGATGTATGGCCATGCCCAGGCTAAGCTTGGTGGGCTCCTTGGGAAACACTAGAGAAGCTAAATGGGCCATGCTTGTTCCTCAGCAATGCATGTGTTTCTGCAGGGTAGATGGATGTGGTCTATCTGGCTTTTCAATTTCTGGGTTAATCTGTCTTTACAGTATTAGCAAAGCTTTTCAGGCTCCTAAAAGAACTTGCAAGTCTCTTGCTGCAAGGGCACGAAGGAGCTGCTTTGAGCTTTAGGTGTTAATCCACACGTAGAAATGTGAGGGCATGAAGCTTGGAGCAGGTAGTGCTCAACCCTATGTCCTGGAAAGGTACCAGAGGTGCTGTGAGGATATAGTTTTACTTGGGCTTTATTCTCTCTCCAAATACAGAATTTCTCTGTATTCAAGAGACAGTCCAGTATTTCTTGGGGGAAATAATCAACAAAAGCAAAGTCTTTGACTTTAGTCAAATTGTTGTCAGAATACTGCAGCTTCTTAAGAGTGGAAAGGTTTTCATTGTCAGTGCTTGAAAACTGAGTGGGAGCTGGGAGTACAGGGAACCTGGTTCTGATTAGCCCCGAGTCCCCACATGCTGTTGTGCATTTTGGTTGTATTTTTGTTCATTAAACTGTGTTTCAACTAATTCTCATCAGTGCTAATGTTCAGAGCATTACCTTCGATTTGATTATGATCATTGCACAACGGGACTATGAACAGAATATGGGCATCCCTGTGAAGCCCCCAAAACTGGGGAGTTTGGGCTCTAATTTGACACTTCCATGGCTTGGTAAAACCTCCGAAAGGTTTTCTGAGGCTGAATGAAACATAAAGGCCTAACTCCTTCCTTTATCATTGTTCTGACTGTAATAGAGGCAAAACCTTGACCCTGGTGAACGTCATTAGATCTTGTTCTCTTTGCTGTCTCTTGACCTGCTCCTTACAAGACCCTTTGAATAAAGGGTTACTGTGGTTCTCGGTGGTGCCTAGGTTTGAAGTGGATAGAAATCCACTGAAAATCAATGGAAATATTCTGACTTGAATACCTTTAACTTCAGCTCTTAAGGGGTAACTCACTTGAAGTATTGTGTACACTTGGAGTATTGCGTGCAGTTCTGGTGTCCTCAACATAAAAAGGACATGGAACTGCTGGAACAAGTCCAGAGGAGGCCACGAGGATGATC
>WYDI02027349.1:0-28088 GCA_009867235.2 Psittacus erithacus | reverse complement strand
CAAGGCCAGGTTGGACACAGGGGCTTGGAGCAAGCTGCTTTAGTGGAAGGTGTCCCTGCCCATGGCAGGGGGTTGGAGCTAGATGAGCTTTAAAGTCTTTTCCAACCCAAACCATTCTATGAGTCTATATCAATACTTCCCACCAAAAAGCTGATGGTTCCAAGACCAAGAAGCAACCATGAAACCCTCCAGCTCTGCAGAGGCATTTGCACAGATCCCAAGCAGTTCCCTGTCCCTGAAATAGCATGGCCCCTTAAACACTACCAGCTGAAGAAAACCCACGCACCATGGCAGGCATTTTGGGAGGTATCCCTATGCCAAGTCCCCATTTGCAATACATCATCCCCCTTTCCGCAAGTTTCCCAGGCGATGGGAATGTTTTTCCATCCTTCTCTGCTAGTAATGAAGTAAAGTATAAAGTGAGTTATAAAGACATTTAAAGGAGCTTTTGCCCTAGCCTGGCCTGGAAGATCTGAGGTCATTCACAGTGCACATTAGTAAATATGTGTAGGGCCTTTGGAGCTTTCTTCCAGAGCAACAGCTAATAAAGCTAGCTGCCTGTGTTTGTTGTTCATGCCAAGACACATTCCAGCATCTGATTATTTTATGTCATTACTTTAATGTGGAAAGAAAGAGAGAAGCATTAATTTTTCCAGGTGGATTGGCCTGTTTTGGGGAGGTCACAGCTTACAGGAGGTGATTGGATTAAAACTGACCCCAACTACTCTGTCAGTAATAAGCTCAGTGGAACTCAGCTTTACATGTTAGTGTAACTAAAGCTGAAGAAGGAAGGGTATGGCAGCTGAATTGCAGCTTCTATTCTGAAACATTTCTGCATTAGCAGATTTGACATGGAATTGAAAAAGGAAAGAGACAATAGCACTGTAATTGCTTAAGTGTCTCGAACTGCGAAGGAAACGTTAGAAACTCATGACAAAGACCTCCTTGTAGCCATATGTAGTACAGAAGGTACCAAGGAGGAATTTTTGCTCCTTCAGAAGTCCTCTACTCTGAGAGACAGAAAGGGATTGTTCCTGATTGGAATAAAATGCCAAACTATACGTGTCCTTCAGGCTTACTTAAGAAAATGGATTTAACGTTACCGAAACACTTGGACATGGGGATTGGTCGCTTAAACTTTTTAATTGTAGTAAGTAATGCAGAAATGTAACAAAAGTTCTAACTTTGCCATGGAAAAAGTCATCCAAATCAAGACCTCTCTTTAGATCTCTGCTCTTTTAAAGGAATTGCCCTGTTTCAACACTTTTACACCAGCTGCTCTCTCAGTTTGAGGTCTTGGTCCTTAGATATGTGACCAGTCTTTACTCGTGGGAATAGGGACTAATGAACTTTGTGAAACTGGACACATAAGTATGGACTGTCTACATCAGAAAAAGTCATAGATTCATGTTCTGTAGATCTGCTTTAATTTTTCCCTTTGGTGTCACTTCATTGGCATTTCTCTTAATTCTCCCCAACATAGCCAGAATTGGAAACAGGACATCCAAGTCTGGGAATTTGTAGCCAGCTTCTTATCTCTCATTGGCTTTCCACTACTGGAACTTCAATGAGTGATCATCTTTTTCTGTTTAAATATTCTGGTGTGAGAGAAATGAAGACCAAAGGATTTGGATAGTTTATGATGGGTCACTGGATAGAAGCGGAGAATTAGAAGTGATCCATATCCGGTCTGTTCAGTTCTGTTATCCATTTAA
The DNA here is from genome assembly GCA_009867235.2 of Psittacus erithacus. Taxonomy (NCBI): domain Eukaryota; kingdom Metazoa; phylum Chordata; class Aves; order Psittaciformes; family Psittacidae; genus Psittacus; species Psittacus erithacus. Next base: position 26,373 of record WYDI02027349.1, on the reverse strand, counting down.
TCATTGCAGTTCCAGGCACTGTGCATTTCTAGATGTTATTTGTAAATGAAGTGGCTCCTTACAACTGATGTTGCTAATCCTTGTGCTGGCAGCACTTCCATTGCTGAAATGACATAATTTGTGACTCGCTGTGATCGATAGTATTGTACGAAGGTTAAAGCTAAAGCCCAGTTTTCAATGGGGTTGCTCATATCTTGCAACACGGTTGTTAACTACTACATGTGGCTGTTATGTTTGACGTTGGATGGCAAAGAAGTGAAAATAAATATTTCAATCCTGTTTATGTGTGGGTCCTGCCAAACAGAATGGAGATAGCAGGCTGGTGTCCAATGCTCTTAACCGGAACTATATGGCTTTTGGTTCTAACTGAATGTGGAAATTCCTGGGTTACACTGTGCATTATGAGGGCTTTCTGGCTTTGAAAGGGTATTATAAAGACAGTAGTCATTAATTTTCCAGGTCTGAGCATAGACATGAACTAATAGGCCTCATTTTTAAGATACTAGGAAAGCTTTTCTCTATAAGCAGCAGATTGGCTGTTCCCAACAGCTGTCTGAGTCTGGTCTGAATGGCAGTATAGGATTCCTGTCCTGAAGTGATCTCTGAGAAAGTTTTCACCAAGAATTCTTTGAGATCCCATATTCAACTTGTGTTGGAGATAGCTTTCTAACTGTAGCTGTTGAAGGTCATGGGCAACTCTTGGCCAGCTTGGTTTCATGAGTAGAAAATACCTTTATGTACCTCAGCCCATTTTCAAACATAGTGTCTAAAATGTAGATTAATTTGTTTGAAATCTGAATTGGAGTGTATTGTATATCAGGATTTGGTGGAATGTTGCAGGATGAGCCCAAGGAGGTGTATGCTTTGGATCCCGATCAAAGCTTATGAAGTGAAAAGATCTGATCTTGAGTAACATGGTCTAGTGTGAGGCATCCCTGCACATGGCAGGGGGGTTGGAACTGGATGATCTTAAGGTCCTTTCCAGCCCAAACCATTCTGTGATTCTATGATCTGTTCCAATCCTGAAACCCTGGGTCTAGGGCAGAAGGTGGAACATTGATACTCATGCGTTGGTAGGCTCAGGTTACTTAATCCCACTTGTTAGCACCTTCCTCCAAAGTGGTAGTTAGTACAGCTCTCATCCCTCTCATTCACGTTTTTGCTTCTGTTCTGCATTTGTGCAAGTTTCTTATCAAAAGGAAGAATTTCAAAGACTGTTTGTAGGATTGGAAATGGAAACTAAAAGCAGCAGCAAGGTAAAAGAGATATCTCAGGTTGGTTGCTCAGCTTTCTTAAACTGCTGAAGTTTAAACACAGCCTTGCTCCTTCAGCCCAGCTTCTCTTTCTTCCTGGCTTCAGCTGTGGAAAAAACAACAATAAAGCTTTTTATTGTAATGCAGAATGTAATGTTCACAATGTCAAGATTCATTGCATTCACCCATCACAAGAAAAACATGACCGTGGTCTAGATCTTGGGTGGGCTCCAGGGGTTGGCTATCTGCAAACCCCGTGGGTCTGTTTGGGAGTTTTTTGTTGCAAAGAACTCAAGTCTGCAACAAAGCAGCATTTTCAGCGTCTCAAACCGCTTCACGCCCATCATGAAGCTGTAAGCACTGTGGCAAATGAACAGAGCGGACACAGTAGTGGGACAGAGCAGAAAATCATGAATGATGTGCAGTGATTTCTCTGCTGGGCAGCAAAAGCAGTTGATCAAGGCTCAGAGATGCACAGTACACTATACTGTGCATCTTGGAAACCCTTCAAAGCCTCCAGGGTTGCACATGCCTCCAGATACTGGTGAAACTATTACAACTGTATACTGGGCTGCATCAAAAGAAGCGTGACCAGCAGGTCAAAGGAGGTGATCCTGCGCCTTTACTTTGCCCACATGAGACCCCACTTCGAGTATCGTACAGTTCTGGTGTCCTCAGTGCAAGATGGACATGGAGCTGTTTGAGCAAATCCAGAGGAAGCCACGAGGACACTCAGTGGCTAGAGCACTTCTGTTATGAGGACAGGCTGAGAACATTTGGACTGTTCAGCTGGAGAAGAGAAGCTGTGTGGAGACATCAAAGCAGCTTCTAGTGTCTGAAGGGAGCCTACAAGGATGCCGGAGAGGGGCTCTTAATCAGGGACTGTAGTGGTAGGACAGGGGGTGATGGGTTCAAACTGAAACAGGAGAAGTTCAGATTAGATCTAAGGAAGAGGTTCATTACTGTGAGGCGCTGGAACAGGTTGCCAAAGAAGTGGTAAATGCCCCATCCCTGGCAGCATTCAAGGCCAGGGTGGACAGAACCTTGGGTGACATGGTCTAGTGTGAGGTGTCCCTGCCCATGGCAGGGGGTTGGAACTGGATGATCTTAAGGTCCTCTCCAACCCAAACTATTCTTTGAGTCTGTGAAAGTGAGTGAAGGATGGAAATACAGCCTTTGATTTGCTTCAGATTGTTTCAGTGGTATTTTCTTGAATTATCCTGAATATCTTGGGAATTAGGGGAGAATAAAATCTGCAAAACTTCCCGTTTCAGGAATATAGAGCTTTTTGATAACGATATTGGTAGAAATTGAGTTTATTGAAAGGAATCAACTTGCTCTTTTTTGTAGCCATGAGCCGCTTTTGAGTTACTCTTTCAAAAGCACCAACAGATTCTTCCACCCTCCACATTTTTCCCATAGTTCAAAGTGAAAGCCACCTTCTGAATGTGCTCACATCTAGTGAGGCATTGACCTCTCAAGAGGAATAGACATTTGACCTAAGTGCTTTCGCCAAGCTTCTCCTCTGTAACTGTTTGTGTGAGCAGGGGAAGCCGGGGTGGAGGGAAACTTCATTTTCCTTATTTCCATACTTATGAAGTTCCTAGGATAGTTTATTTCCTGGGGAAGTAACCTTTGGAGGCTTGTTGGGCACTAATAGATGGTACATGCAAAGTGCTAATTCTCTCACTGAGGAGTTCAGCGAGAACATGTATCATGGTGCTTGGGCAGCATTTGCTGGGCACCGTAAGAGATTTTGCTTCATGTTTGGAATGTGTGTGAAACACTTAAAATGAAGAAACAAACAAAAACCTACAAAGCAGATTCTTTTCCCTTGGTTTTCTGATGATTATTTATGTTGTTGCTGAACTGAAGTTGTGTTCTGAACTTCTTCAGATGCTCCCCCTAGCTCTGTATCCACCTCCAAAGTTGCCTTGAGTCCAGGCAGTTCATTGTGGAAGAAGCTGGGCCATTGCAGAACTCCATGGTTGATGTGCTGCTTAGACATTCTCTGTGGCAACTGCTCTGGACTTAGGCTGGGGATGCAGGACTGTGATTGCGGAGAGATCTACCTTTCAGAGAGTCCTAAATCCCGCTGGGATGTGGGAACCTAAAAGTCAGGCTTGCTCAGCAGTGGGCTGAATAAGCTCCCTGATAATGCAGCAGATTTCCATTGGGAACCCACATGGTTTATGTCAGGAATTTGTTGCAACCAACGTTCCTCTTAAGAAGATCTCGGTATTTGACATGTTTGGACTCTGCAATTTTCCAACATGATTTCTGGCACTGTTTGGATCATGGTTACGTGCCTTTGGTGAAGCTGTAGCAATGACAGTGTGTGTCATGAGAAGAAAGGATCTTATATCCACTCAGATCAGCCGCACTGAAGTTTGTCCAGATGGACAGATGACCTCCAGAGGTCCCTTCCAGCCTAAATTATTCAGTGACGCTGTCTCTGGCATTCCAGAGGGAGTGTTAGGTGAAACTGGGACCATCCCATATGGGGAGGAGGATAGAGTCCTGTATCTTGACCCTGTCCTCTGCCCTGGCCATCCATCACTGGGCACTGGTATTTTATTCTACTACGATGTCAATCACCATTTCAATTAGTGAGTGGGAGGAGAGAGTGTGGGTGATAGCACCCGATCTTCCATTTGATTTAGGATGAATCACTCTTAAAAGGGCATCTGAGGTTAAAGAACACAGGAACCTGGACACATGTATAAATCAACAGGCTTGAGGTTTTCATTATTCACCTTCTAGCGTATGAAGTGATATGACTCATTGGATCATAAAAGAGATCAAATAGCTTTGTTGCTAATAATTCTTTCCTTGACCCATTCCCTGGCACATTAGGTTTGTAAACAGAGCTTTAATGGCATCCCTTGAAAGTAATAACATCACGCCTTTATAGCACCTTGGCTGGCTGCATGCTTCTGGCTATAACTGTGCTTGGGTTTAATCCTTAGCTGTTTGTGGGAACTAATGCACTTTCATATCTGAAGTTTTCAGTTACTGCCTCTTTCAGATTGATCATCTCCAGTTACTCTGCCTCCCACCCTCCTCTTCCACAGATGACATTCGAACCCTCCCAGGAGCCTACAACTCAGCTTTCCCCAAATGATAAGCTCTCCCTGTAATATTCTGTTGGAGATAACATGCTTGAACTTCAGCGTGTTGTTAATGTCTAATGAGCTTCTGGCGCCATTTATTATTTTATGGCTGAATCACGATTGTTCATTAACAAAAGTAGCATTAACCGCATGTGCCAACTTTGGACAGAGGAAAAGGTGAAGCGAAGGGGTATGATGGAGGGTAATAAGAATATGGTACCTGTGACGGCAACGACAGCAAACTTCCTGCTGGTTCCTGTGCTGGTTCTGTCCAGTTGCTGCTGCAGAGAAGCCTCAAGTGGAGGGGGAGCATCTCTCCAGTATAGGGCTCTGGTGCTGAGAGTGATGAAGTGCCAGGGCCATAGCATGCTGTGGCTTTAAAGGCACATGGTATCGAACAGCCCTCAAACTATTATGCTTTGATACTATAGTGATTTTTGTCCTGCTGTGCATCACCCTTTGCTGTCTACTCTGTGTTCCTTCGTTTGCCTATGTCTGCCTTCTTATTTGCCACCTGCTAGAGTGGTGCTCCCCTGCACCACACCACCTTCACTCTGCCTGCCCAGGCTGCAAGGAGGACTTGCGTATGGGGTCTCAGGGTGGAAAATCACTTTTTCCAATAGCAGAGGCAGGAAAAAGAAGGTCCTAGTCTCTATTAGAGGGTTGAATTTCTTGAAACTGGTCCCAATGCTTCTTATGAGATCAGACTGATGGGAGAACATTTGGTGATGGAGAGCTATGACCTGTCTGGTTTACTGTCCAGAAGAGGATCCTGTCATGTGAATCCCTGCGATGGGGTGGTTGATGATGAGAAAGGTTCAGATAATATTTACAGACTGCAGCCTTCAGGACCTGGGTCTTGGTTCCAGGTAGCTGTGGATGGAGAAAGCACATAGAGCAAAGTGTGATAGATAAGATCTGGAGATGACTAGGAAGTGTTGCCTGTCCTGCTTGAGGCTACTGCAAGTCTCTATGTACCTCTTTTACCTGTTACTGGCTTGGAGCTCATGGGACCTCAGTTACATCTAGCAGCAGGATTTAAAAATGGTCAATTCAGGCTGTAGTTAAGCCTAAGACTTTTTATTCACCTTTCCCACCTTCCAGAGGTTTATTCAGATACCAGAAACACACAGACCTGGAGGGGAGGAGGGGAGTTCCAAAAGCATCAGAGAACTCTGTAGCCGTGATCACTACAAAAGAGGGGTTTTGCTGCACTACAGTTGAGAGTCTCTAATTCTAGCCTAGAATCTGAACTGTCACAGATGTATGGAGCTTAAGAGTACTGAGAGAGAAAACTGTGAAGGATGAGCAGTGGGTAGCTGTGTGGGAGTACTGGGGTTGCTCCACCTCATTTGAAGGACATTGTTATCACTGTTTTGGTCAGTTTCTATAGTTCATGAGCAAGTCCTTGCATTGAAGGAAATACTCCTCAGGGCTTGCATATAAATAGCTTTTGAGTTGCCTTATATTTATATATGTATGTTGGTTAAGCAAACTTACATGAATAAACAATAGCAAAATAATGACCTTTATATAGATATTGCTCTGTACATGTAACAGAAAGGTCTGGTATATTTATTCCAGCTTGTAAACCATGTGTATTGAGTACAGGATGTGTACTCTTCATCATTTACAGTTGTTTAAATGGAGGCTTTTGTGGTGGTGCTGTCGTGCAAGAAAGCACTGCAAGCCCAGGGCAAAAAGTATTAGGTGTTGGGGGGTGGATGTATTAAGCAGGAGATTTAATTAAAAGATTATATTCAGTTAAAGACTGATTAGAGCGGAATCACCATCCGGGATCCATGAAAATCCTTTGGGTGGAGGCTAGGATACTTAGATACCCGGTACATATGGGATTTTGTAGAATTCAGGGTGTTTAACTCCCATTAAAGCCTCTGGAGGAGTTAGGAATGACCTGAAGGCTGAATTCATCCTTAACCTTGTAAAATCACTGCTCTTTGCCAGGAGTGGACTTAGCTAAGGGAGGGAAAAGCTGCTCACTGATGTGTACTGGAAAGCAAGCACTGAATTGGGGATGCACACTCTGCTCCTCCTAACTGCTCCGGAGGAGTATGGCCCAGAGAGCAGCAATGAGCAGCCCTTGCAGGACTAACAGGGGTTAGGTAGGGACTTTTACCCCAAACCTTGTAAAACTCTCGAAAAGCCAGATTGTCTCTGCCCTTCCCATGAGTTTAGATGGGAATTGCAAAAACATCTCCACTATTTAGGAACATGGAAGCTTGTGTGTGAGGACAGATGACAAACTTGTTTATACCAAGGGATTTTCCTCATGGGTGGTTTATTCTAGTGCTGCACGTCCACATGCAGCCTGATCAGTAATGCCCAACTCTTCCCAGCCACTGGACACAAGCTCTTCCCAGAGGAGTAGTTGCCTCCCAGTTTCCACATGAGAGAAACCAAAACAGAGTAAAGCAGCTGATTTCCCTGGGTGAGAAGTTGAACACGAAGGCCCAGGACCCATCTGGGAGTAGGGGATAGTAATATTCTCCTTCAACAGCTATTAGCTTGGATGGACCTCAGGTCTGCTCTGGTAAGGTCATCTCTGGACCTTCCATGTAGGCGGACACCTTGGAGCTGCTGTTTGCTCAGCCAGCAGCACTTTGGTGCCTGTGTGGTGCTTGCTGAGAACACGCTGCCTTCATTTTCTAAACTTACACCCAACTCCAGGAGGTTTTTCCATCCAGTTTGTGTCTTACCTCCTCTTGGGCTCCTTGTGCACTGCCTAGGATGATTGGCTCCACAGCTGAGACCAGAAAGGCCTATTACAGCATTATTAGCCTCTTCTTTTGTATCCTATGGCATGAAAGCTGTTGCTGAGCCCACTTTGCCTTCAAATGTTTAACAGCTTGGCCCACATCTCATTTGTGCTGCTGTGTTTACAGAAGGTGGAGGACAGAGGGAAAGGGGGGCTGCAGCGTGAGGGACGAGGGCACGGAGAAGAAAGAAATGACTAACCCTCCATCAAAGAGCTGCTTTCCTCCTTGTGGTTTCAAAACGCTTCCTCCTTCCCCAGCTATCCTGTAATCACTCTCCAACATTCACCAGAGCAGTGTTTACATCCAGCCCTATTACCGGCAGGGGAGACAGGAGAAATTAAGGGCTCCTATGCCCCATTATCTCCCCCTCTTCCCCCTCCTCATCCCCTCCCACAGGCACACGCACTTCTCTCCCGTTACCCCTTTTCATCAAACGCCTCCAATTCCTGAAGGAGTAAAAGCTCTTTAATGGGATTCTGGAGATCTAAAAATCCAGGTGGTTTGTTTAAAAACAAAAAGGAAAAGAAGGGAAGGGGGTGGAAAACTTGGAGGAAAAAGAGCACCAGCTCACTCTTTTTGGCTTCTTTGTTCCTTTTCCACGTTGTCTTGAACCCTTTTCTCCTCCGCAACTCTGCTTGGCAGCCGGGGTGAACTGGAGTTTGACTTGGATGGCTAGTGAGACCACACAGAGTTCACCCTGGCTGGGATTAATTTCCGATGTACAGCTGAAGAATCCCATGCGCGCACACAAACACAGCGAGCCCTTGCATTTCCTTTTGATTTCCTTCTCCTGCTTCCTTCCCCAGATACCCCTTTTTTATCAGAAGCACAATGAGCTGCAGTCGCCGCTGCAGCCGCTGTCAAGGCAAGAGGCTCTGCCCCAGCGTGGCAGCAGAGCCGGGGGAAGGCGGAGGCTCTTAGATGTCGGGCAGGCGAGGAGACGTGTGAAAAATGGCAAATGTTGGACAACAATAAATGCAGATTATGACTTCTTTTTAATGAAGGGTAAAAAAAGGATAGTCATCTGGTCCTGGCACTTGATGGGGACTTGAGGTCTGATTCCAATTCCTTGTTTAACCACAGATTTCCTCTAAATAATTCTCGTAATCTCTTGATTCCCTAGCTGAGGTCAGGGGCCCATTGTTCCACACCCTGTAACAACACAATGGGACACAGTTCCTGCCCCAAAGAGCTTACAGTGAAAACAATCAAAGAATGAAAAAGAAACCCAGGCTTGCCTGAAGTTACACCCTGGTGTTAAATTGAAGATTAAAACCAGACCTCCTGACTCTCTAGGTTTTGAGTCTTCTGCAATTGGAACTTTTTCTGGCTCCTATCTTTAGATGCACGCTGCAATGTTAAAGAGCATCAAAATAGAAAGTATTGAATCTATTACTCCTTGGAGTAGAGGAGTGGGAGCTACGTTTATGATGGACAGCTATGCTTCTGTAGGAAGGACAGCCTATGTGTTATGCTGGTTATTGATTGTACTTCACACTACTGGCAGATGTGGAGAGATTGGGAAGTTTGGGAAAGTGGTTAACCTTTGAGGTTACTGGATTTAGTATGAACCACTGTGACAGACCAGTACGGCAATCAGTTTGGTGATGGGTAAAGGATTGTGTCAGGCTGTATTGAAGTCCCTTCCTCAGCTGGAAGGGAGATGTCTCTTAGTGTATGGGGATATTTAAGTGGATAACATTCAATCCCATGTGTAGAAGTTGTTAAAATAGCTCTGCACCTGGAACTCTGTCCCCTCCCAGGGCATGGATGTATTGAATGCATGGGGCAGCACACGCATGTGAACTTTTCCCAAGTCGTCTTAGTGCTGGCACAAGCACTCACACTGCAGGAATATTCCTAGCACAACGGTTCCGGTGAAAGGTGCCAAGCTTGAATGAGGTTCTGGTTGTACTGGCAATGCTCTGAAGCCTTGACATGCTCTTTCTGACTGAAAAAGTAGGATTAAAGCAGGCTTGGCAAATACCACCCTTGGTATTGCTCAGTAAAATGAGGATCTCACCATAAGTATTGCTGGAAACCTTGCAGTGTTACTGCTTTATTGAAAGTCTTAGCATCTGGAATGGGCCAATAAGACATCAAGTATATATATATACACACGTATAGAGAGTATACAAACACACACACACACTAATTTTTCGTTTGGTTTTGATATGCAACTTTCAACCTCCAGAGTGTTTCAAAGGCACTATTGAGCTTTGCGTATTGACTATTATTAGCAAGGGAAAACATGGGTGCTAATCATGTGTTTCCCTTTTCTTACTTGTTAGTTCATATGAAGCTCATAGTAGCCACTTCGAGATCCTTAATTTCATCCAAATTCAGCAATAGAGCAGGTATTAGTTTCCAAACTTAGCAGAGAGATGGATACATGCACATCTCAAAGGTACACAAGATTCATTATCCCTAACTTCAAGCATCATAGTTGATGTCTTCTCCATGTGCTTGAGCACAGGGATTGCACCTTAAATGTGCTGTACATCTGGTCAAAGATGTAGAGATCTACACTTAATCTGACAAGGGAAACAGCTATTTTTAAGGCCTGATTCACCTGCTTTATTTCAAATAGCTTCACTAGGATGAGAAGACTCATACAGATTAATTGCCTGTATCCTCTGATTGCAAATGGAATTGATTTACTGGCATAAAAGGAGATAGCTACATCATGCTGCTGCCTCACCCCATACTTGTGTGGGTCACCAGGGCTGCTTGGTTCTTCGCGGCCGCTATCCTCTTGGATGTGCAGACCTCGATTTCAGATCCTGATGGAGAAGGCTTGTGTAGAAGAGCATTATTAGGCACGTAATTGCCACTGGGAGATTTGTTCTTTGTTCAACACTGTGTCTAAGCTGTTGAGTAAGATTTTGTTCTTCGAGCTTAGGGATGACAGGTTTGAGCATACATTAAAATCAGCTTCATCCTCCTGATGCTCTTAAATTAATTTCCTTTGTTCAGAAAAACATGGTGGAATCACTGGATTTCCAAACATACCTTCCAAAGGCAACGGCGCTTTAGACCTCAATTTCTATGAAAGTACTGGCAAAGGGAGGAAAGAGGAGGAGGGAAATGATCTGAAGGGTCATAATCAGATTCAGTGGTCATTTCTGCTACCATGAAATACTCCAGAATCAGGCGATTGGTGTCAAAAGCTACTAAGATAGAATACATGAGAAGTCTATTTATTTGGCTTCTGGATTTTGTGCATTTGGGTTGTACTTGGGTCATGCTTCCAAGCTTTTCCTTGGAACAGCAAGGATACTGGCTTCATTGAATTTACATTTTTCTTTGAATAAGAGCTGAGACTCTCATGTAATTGCTTGTTTCCTGGACTCGGGGCCTTTAAGTAAATCTCAAATATCCAGAGATTTGTGTTAAAGTCTTGAGTTGGCAATTCTGTCTTATTTTACTGAAGAGAAGACTTCATTTGTATACAAGACCTAGGTAGCTTTGAATCTGCCATGGAGAGAGAATTATCATTGGTGTTTGTTAGTTCTACTAATAGCTGCTGTAGTAGTTGAGGGGTTTTTTTTCCTATGAGAATTGATTTTACTGGAAAAAATATGGAACATACCAAAATGTTTCTTTTAGGAGGAGATAAAAAGCTGCTTCTTGCCCAAATTCTGCCTTTCATTATACTACACATTACTTATAATACAAAGGACAAAAGAGCTGAGCCCCATTTGAAATGCTGAAGTGGAAATTAGTTCCTATTGCAAAGAATGGAGACGAGTGTCACAGCAAATGATTTTCACCAGTTTTCATCTCCCCCAAAGTCTGGTTTGGGCTTTTCATGCCATTGTGAAATGTAGATATCTCAAGAAATATTTGCCATGCAAGCATTCAACTTTTGACCAGCCTTTTCTCTGATTTCAGGTTAAGATTGTAATAGAAACACCATGATACAATTTATTTGGTAATAAATGTACATCTTACTTTCTGATTCTCTGTTTTTCACTTTTATTGGTGAAAAGCAGTTGCTGCAGGCCAATGGAGAGCATACCTTGATGCAACATTAATAAGGGCAAAGAGGCTTAAATTAGAGAAAAGGCTGTCTAAGTCACACTTTAGTAGTTTTACTCTCCATTTGGCAGATATATGGGGGATAAAATGGTGTGTGAAGGGACGAAGGGGGACAGACTTGGATAAGAGTGGGAGTATCTGATCCAGGATAATGAAGAAGACAGATCCATGCAGAGATTTATTTTATTTGCTTTTGGCAATTAATATTAGCAATACTGTATCTGCGAAGCTGGAACTGCCACAGATAATGACAGGACTGCTTTTGAGGTGGTTTGTCTGGCTCTAAGAACAAGGGCTCAAATCAACAGGGGCTGTGGGGACTCAGCATCTCTGGAGGTGCTCTCATCTGTGCTTGTAATCAAATACACTTTTAGTTGTCCAAGGTAAGGAGCCCAGGGCAAGAAAAGTTTGCTTTAATGCTGTAAGGTGAAAACAGACCTGCTCAGACTGTTTCACAGCTGCATTGCTCAATGTGTCTGTGCCTACATGGGACCTCCAAATCAAATCACATGTTGCTGGTGAAATACCAACTTGTCTGTCATTGCCTCTGTGAGCCAGTAATTGGGACAGGATCCTGTGGCACCAGCCAGTTGTGACCAGTCCCTGGTTTTGCTTTTAAGCTGAATTGGCCAGGCATTGCTCATGAACTGAAAACCTTTGGCAGTTAAAATAGCTGCTCATTCCCAAGCCCATATTTGCCTGCCTGCTTTGCATGGGGTTGGTGGAAGGGACCTCATTGCTCCTGTTGCTTCAATTCCCAGCTCAGGTTCAAAGTTCCTGCCTCCTGGAAGTGCTGATGGGTGACTTCATGGTCTGTTCTTCCAACCCCTCATGAGAGGGAAGAGGGCTACAGTGTCTTAAATCACTTAAAGCATCATCTTGCAACAGCTTGAATGTGAACTGAGATGGTTTATCTTGTGCTTGTCCTAAATATCTACCACTTTATACAGTATATTTGTACAAGGTTCTCACACAAGCAGGGTTTGGTATATTTGTTACAGTGGATTAGCTGAGACATGGTAGCTGACAACACTCTGGGTTGTGCTGGTCCGTTTTTACCCTACTATATAATCTCAGCTAGTCCTTGCTTTGATCTGAGATGCAGAGCTTGCTTCTGGTCTTGCTGAAATTCAGTCAGTTCTGATGTGAATTCACTGGCTGTCAGCGAGCTGCTCTCATTTGACATAATGCAAATGACACAAGAGATGGGTTTGAAAGGTAGAAATAGCCTAATGGATGATATTTGACCGGTGATGTTTGGGAGCTGGCTGGCTTTGACTCAGCCTGTTGCAGCTGTGGTAAAAACCCACCAAGGCTGGTATGCTCACATGGTGTCCTGTGCATTTCCCTGTGCTTTGCCAGTTGTAACAGTCCTGGTGATAACTGAAGGATAGCAAAGCAAGTGTTTCTCACTGCTTTTTCAGATGAACCAAGTGAGAGGCAGGAGGTTGGTGATGCCCTTAGAAGAGGAACCGAGGGTTTCCCCATCTCCTTGTGTTGCAACTCCTAAATACACCACCCTGAAACCCTGCCAAGGCAGCAGAAAGCTAGAAGGTGAGTTGATCCCCTGAGTTTAAACACAATCAGTTGGCCGATTTCAGAGCAGCAAACTTGGGTTGCAAGTTTGGGCTTGTGTGCAGTGGCATGCGTACTGCTGCCAGGCAGTGCCTCATGGCACTAGTGACACAGAGCACCCCAGGCAGCTGCACCATCAGCCATGTATGGTAGAGAAGCTGTTGTCACCCATGCCTGGGAAGGTGACCATGTGGGAGAGTTGAGAAAGATCCTTAAGCCCAGGGGAATGTAAAATCCTTTCCTTTCTTGTCTGGGCTCTTCTTCAGTGTCTGGGAAGGAGAAGGGAGCTTGTGTTGCTACCTCCTTAGGAAGGTTTAGGGAAGCTGGGAGCCAGGGACTCGCGCGCCCCATTCTGTCTCAACATCCCAACATCAACACCCTCTGATCTATGGTATCTTGAGAGTTTGCAGCTCTCGTGTGGAGATGGAGTATGAATAAAGGCCCCCCAGTGTATTGGGAATCAGGCCTGTGGGTCTCCCGTGTCAAGTGAGTCATAATGTATTAGATCCGAGGACTTCCCCCACGGGTGTTTAGTCTCAACAAACCCAGCTAATTCAGATTTAACTTAGCTCTTAATATGCTACATTGCTGAGTCTTCTAATTAATGCCACATGTTGCAGTCAGCTGTCATGCTGAATAAATGTTTACAAAGCTATTAATGTACTGTATTTGTAAACCAGAGCAGCTCCTTTTTGGAAATCATGTGGTATGTGTTTTCCCCTCAAAGATGAATAAAGTTTCTTAGCAAGAACGGATACTTTATTTTTGCAGCAACAGCCACTTCCCAAGAACTCGTTGCTAACTTTCTTGGGCCGCAGCCATTATCTTGGGGAAGGAACATGGGGAAAAGCACTTTAAACGGAGACGCTGAGCTGCTCAGCAGGCTTGCCATGGTGGGCCAAGGCGCTACTCAGGACCAGTGAGCCCCACACGGGGTGGTGATGCCAGGGAGAAGGCCAAGTCCATATGTGGGTTGGCAGCTCTCCTGTCCCCAGCTGCTGTCATCCCGTGTGCACGCAAGGACCCAGCGCTCTCCCTCCCCTCCGCTGCCACGTGAGCGGGGACGCCCGGCCACAACTGAGAGATGGGGATGGAGAAGTGTCGCCAAGCAGTCTGCAGGCCATCTGCCTTCTGCTCAGGGCCTTCTCAAAGCTGGGACACAGGCTGGCCACCGCTGTCCCCACATGGACAGCACTTGCATGTTAAGGGGCTGAGGTGACTGGAGCGGTGGTTCATAGGGGTGGGAGATCCTGTCTTCTCCCTTGGAGGTGCTACCAAATGGCTTGCTCTGCGCAAGTTCCCATTTTCAGTTTTCCTGAGGGATTTTGTTTAATTCCATCTTGGGATTCCAAGGAAACAGCTTTCTTCTGTTGGGACTTGTGCGCTTCTGTTTCATCTCTATTCTGCTGCAGAAACCATAGGGGTTGCCAAGGCATTTTGAAAGCTTAAGGAGAGTAAGGCTGGGATGTGTGCGATGCCACTAGCTCCTTGTGTCTAGGCAAGGCATCTGGCTCTGTGATTTAGGTATGTTGTCCTGTGGGAAGTAAGTATCTAACCCTGAGCTGGGGCTTCAGAAAAGATACTGAAGTGGCACTCTTTGCATCTCCAGTCTCTAAAACAGGGCTAATGACAGAACCTCTGTCACAGGGGCTGTGAGGGTAATAGCTCAGGATGGTGTAGGGAAGGAGGACATCTATGATAGATGTGGGCTGTTGCAGTAGGAATCCTGCCCCTTGGAGCATGGCTGAAGATGCCGAGCCCATACAGGGAGGTGGCCAGGATAGCTGTGGGTCCTCAGCTTGTTTCACCTGTAAGTGATTTGGAGATGAAGGCTTTCCATCAGCTCAAGGTGAAATGGGAGTATGAAATGGGAGCTGGGATTTGGGGTCTCCAAGGAGCTGAAATTCCACTAAAGAAGAGTGAGGTGTTTTATCCTTAGCCTAGTGACTACGCAACTAAAAAACCTGAACAAAACCCAACCAGCTCTCTGCTCTTCTTCCTTGCCCTTTGCATATAAAGTTCTTCAGTCTAAAGTCAACAAGCGGGCAAAAGACTGATGTTCCCAATGCCTTGAGAAGAAGGTGAATGCCCCTCAAAGAGCCTATTAAGAAATTCTTCATTCCAGCAATAAATAAGTAAATACAAACAGTATTTTCTCTAACCAGCTGCAATGTAGGTTAACACACTGCGTGCTCTGGTAGAATTAATAGTGAAGCCCATTCAGGTAAAGGGAAGCAAAGCAGTGACATGATTTCATTAGTGGGGATCAACCTCTTGCTACACTGGTGACTTCCCCAACACAGGGATTAGCTGCAGACCTGCACATCTAAACAGGGCATATCCAACCTTCTGCTATCTCTGTGCCTAGTCAAAAAGCTTAGTGCAATCACAGCAGAAGAATTAGTCTAGAAAAGGGAAAAATACTCTTTCTTAGGTACTTTATTCATCCTTCTCTGTGTGCTAAGGAGTGTGTCCTGCAGCCATCTAATAGTACTGAGCTACAGCCTGAGTGTGGACTGTGTTTTCCACCCAGAAGGGGAAAGGTGGTCTTTGCAGCTAGAAAATGTTTGAGTGCTTTATCAGGGAATGAAGTGTAAGTTAAGAACTGCATCTTGCATCCTCCTGTTTTCCTTATGGCTAAAGCATGGCAAAGGGAGTGGGAGACCTTTGCTTTCCCGGTGCCAGTGGCAGGTGGAAGGTCCTACTGGAACACAGCATCTACGTGCTCTGTGCAGGTGTGAGCTCACTTTGTGCTCCACGAGGCACTGAATGTGCCATCAGAAATCCCCAAACAACAGGACTAAATACTTCATTGTAAGAACTGCATTGTAGGAAATGGCTTTTACGCTTCACATGAGAGCCCACAGGTATCTCTATGGCAATGGCTTGCGTCCTTCAAATCCCCTTCTGTAAAATCTCCTGCCCTGAGTTGCCCCTTGCCTGATGCTTGTCTTACATGATGTGATTTCTTTTCCATTCGCCCCACAATATCTCTCTGACTCCTTCATCTGCAGCCCAGACCCGTGGGCTATGTCTCCAGAGTGGATGAATGGAGTCCATGGAATATGCCACCATCCTGGTGCCCAGTCACTGGGAAGGAGGGACCCTCTGGTTCTCTCCATGCCTGCATACATGGTGGAAAGGAGAGGTTTGGGGTAGAGGATGCAGCATCCCCACAGCTGGGGTGCATAGCCAGGCTGCGGATCCTGCCTTCTGGTACCATGGCCATCAGTGCAGACTCAGCTTGTGTGCAGTGAAGCAAGAACTGAAATGGGTTTGGTACTACCTCTCCTTAGGAGCAATATCGCTGGTAATGGAGTTAGCACTGTGTGCCAAGGTGCTAGCTGTTTTATTTCCTAGCTTGATGTCCCAACAGAGGCAACAATGGGCTGATGATGGCTGATCTGGCACAGCCACCTCTGAGCCCTATGCTTGCAGGGTGAAGTGGGAAGCAAAGCAAGCTGGCTTTTAACTTAGGATAATGGCTTCAATGTAGGTTCCCTTCAGGACCATGTTTTGAGCTGCTATCCTGAGTTACAAACCTCAGAACATCTTGCCCTCACTCAGTCATCACTGGGGCTTGCCTGCACACACCTGCTCTTGCCATGGAGCTGCATCGTCCACATCTTCAACCTCCTTCTACCCAGCCTGCCTCACCAGTGGGAAGCGTGCACACAATGTCAAACTTCCCTCATTAGGCAGAACATTCCTCTTTTTAACCTCTTTAACCTGCAGCATTCCCATTGGGAGGACCCTGTCTCCATACTTCTCAACTGCTCTTAATTAGATTGGGCATTTCTTGCCTCTGCTGTATATTTACAATTTAGGAACAGGAAAAAATACAGCCTGCACTTAAGGGCTTTCTTCCCTTCGTTTGCTTCCCGTGCTTGATATGCTGGACAGCAGGAGGTGGAAATTTTAAAGCCCAGAGGAGCAGAACTTGTCTGGGAGGGGAATCTGAGGCGATTTAGATCCTTCTTTAAGCAGGGTTGATTTCATCTCTTGATGGATTTTTACATCAGCTCGCACTTTATTTCCCCCCTCCTATGCGCGCATGTGCGTGTACACACACACAACCCTATTGTCTGTCTTTTGCTCTTATTCTGCCATCAGCCTTTTATTATTGTTGATGTCTTTTCATTCCTGATGCCAAACTTGATTTGGAGATCACAGCGCTGTGGGTTTCATTTTGAGCACTGTAGATGGAAAACTGAAGTCCTAAGTGACTGGAGCCCTCGGCCAATCTAATTGTTATTGACATTTGTGTCTGATTGTTCATCAAGGGGGATTTGACTTGCAGGCCAAATCATTCTATTACCGGGGTTCCTTTCAGCCTTTAACAAAAAAACCCCACCCCAGTCAGCAGCAGAAGAATCAATGGCAATATCTCTAGATGTCCATCTAGCTGGGCAGGAGAGGGGGGGAGTGAGGATGGAGGAGATCATGTATGTCCCGTTTGAAATGTGCAAGCAAAAGAGTGGAGAACCAGTGGTATTATGTTACAGGGAGAAAAAGGAGCTCATTAAAAGACTACCGTTTTCAAGGCAAGGTGAAGGAGGCAGAGGAAGGAGGGGCTGGCTAGGGCTAATTATATTAAGGTCATTTCACCTGTCAAAACTTTCCCTTTACTGGTGTCCCTGGTGCCCTGGGATAACATCCAGATTTGTCCTGAATAGTGTCTCTGTTCCTGCTTAGGAGCCTTGACCGGTGGATTGTGAAGCGAGATGCATGAAAGGAGCCCTGAAGGCACCCTTTTGCCTTCTTTTCACCTCCTGCTCTCCTTTGATTTTGCTTTTTTCCCCCCTCTTGAGTTTCACAGCGGGTAATGACGAAGCCCTGCTGTGCTGCTCACCCGGAATCGTGCTTTCCCCAGGAAGCCACCAAGGCAGCCAAACACCCCAAGCCCTGCAGCTCATGTTCAGTTGTCTCCGTGCGTTTCAAACCCATTTACACCCTGCTGCAATGCCAGTTTATCCTCCTTACAAACTCTCCTTGGGAGCAAGAGGGATGGAGCGAGGCTGATTTTGCTCACTGTACTCATGGTGAAAGCCAGAACGATGCAGATGCAGGGATCAAAACCAAAACAAGAGAAACATTCTGTTTACTCCTTTGAAAGAGGCAGGGGTGAGGAGGTGGCTGGTAAACCACAGCGTCCTCATCCCAGTGATGAACCCTAGAATTACCTGTGCTCCTTCAGGGGGTTATTCCTAGTCATTGAGTAATTTCATTTTCCAGGAGCTGAAGAAGGGGGGGAGGAAGGCAAATTTCTTCAGTTAATCTTTCTCTCAAGGTTGGTGGAAGCTGTGCCGATGGCCTCGCTTTGCTAACATTAACAGGTAGAAAGTAGTTAGGGGAAGAAGGTGATGGGAGGAACACAGTAGCGATTATTCATGATCACAAGGGTTATGTTTGTTGCCACAGAAACGGAGCAGAAATTTCAGAGATCAAAGGGTTCTCCATCAAAAGTTGCTACCTAAAAGCATTGGGTAGAATGAGAGAAAACTGCAGATGAGGAGGAAGTGCACCAAATTCACATGGCCTACAGCAAACAGCTCAGTGAGTCACATTTATCCTGCTGAAGTAGCATCATTGGAGTCAGAGAGATGGATTCCGCTTCACATGCCCTGCCTTTGAGAGATGCTTAGGAGTAGCAGTGAGTCATGGGCGGTTGTGACATGCAGTAGAATTTGATGAGTTTCCCCAAATTGAGGCATATTTGGATCCTGGGATTGGCTTTTGAGTAGGAAAATAAGCAGAACCATTGTGACCTTTTGAACTAATTATTTCAGTGGAGACATAAGCAAGAGGCGTTGACCTGTGGAGGCAGAGTGGAGCTGCTTGATGGGAGCTGCTGTTAGGGCTGAACTGTTGGACATCTGTATTGGGTCCTGTCAAATGTGTTAAACAGCCATTAAGGTTAAAAAGGATTCTTAGGAGGGGGGAAAAAAATGCAGTTTGTTATTCTGAGAGCATCAGTAGGAATTGTTCAACCTGTGAGATGGTGTAATATCTGTCGCACCAACCTCTGCCCTTCTGGGGTCTTCCTGTAGTTTCTAGCATATGAACAGCTACCGCATTAGCAGCTGGACTCCTGTTTCTGTTTGATGAACTGCTCTTCTTCTGCCCTCCTGTCTACTGAGCCAGCTGAATTCAGCAGGAAGATAACAGACCACTCTTTCGGGAGGTAGTTCTCCAGGACTGCTTTCTACTCTGGAGAAGCAGACAGGGGTATAAAGGTATCAGATGATGCCCTAAAGAAAGAGAGAAAACTCCCAAATGATGAGGATGCCCTTGCTAAAATACAGCCTTGAGGCCAGCCTAGGTTGCACACTTGCAGAAAGCTTGGGGGATATCTTCCTTCTTCATAGCATGATTTGCAACTTTGGCCTTGGGGAGGCTGAATGAATGGTTTAAAATGCTATTGCTCTTTTAGAAAAGGGCACGTGAGAGTTTTGGTCATATCAAGGGCAACAGGAAGCAAAAATGTGTGTTAGGACTGGCACTTGAATATCCACCCTCAGTCTCACTGAGGTGTCCCTGCCATCCCCGTGGAACAGGGCTGGATGTAAGCCTCTGGAGGCAGAAGCATTTCCAGTGCCGTAACCTGAATCATTTTAAAGAGCAGGAATCAGAGACAAAGCACGGTATTGTCAGTAGCAAAGGTTGAGTAAGAAGACCCTTGGGAGCCCCACCACTTCTCCCTTTAATCTGATCAGCAGCAGCATTCCTGTAATTCCCTCCAGGTCACTCTGAATTCCTGCAGTTTCTCAGCCAGGTTATAGCCTTCACCTTTGATATGAAATAATGGGCAGGTTTAGAGAAAACAACAGAGCAGGAGCAATGTAACAGTTTGTATCAGAAGCCAACAGGAAACTGCTGTATCCTTCTCCCAGCACCTCTAAGCCTGGGTGATTTGAGTTCCCTTGCATCGTGCTCTCTGCACTTTGCAGGTCACTCTGAGAGGATGTGCTGTGCTTTTATCATAGCAGACACTGAGTGCAGTGCCCTTATGATATGTTTGTTAACTTCACTTGTTCCTGGCTTACTTCAGGTGAAGCAACAGTTCCAGTTGTTACTCAGAGATGTGGGACTGCTCTCTTTTCCAAAGGAATGGGAATTACACTGTCTGATGCAGAGCCACAACAGTGCTCAGGTAGCTCAGTGACCACAGCTACAACTCCACCTTCACCCAAAGCTTCAGTGCAGGTTCGTGTGGGTGTATTTGAGTGTCTCCTGTCTGTGTAAATGAGGCTACCTCTCTTTCACCAAGCTGAGGTGTTACTGCCTGGTATATGTGCTCTTCCGTGTGGAAAGGCAAGCTGCTGTACAGTTTGCTCTGCCTATGCCCTCACGGGTCTGCCAGAACCTGTGTTTGATGAGTGATGGTCAAGCTACAAAACATATTTACTCTCTCAGGAAACAGGCAATGCTTTTAGTGGCTGGGACAGTAGATGACAGCTCAGGGAATGGGATCATAGGCTCCTTACGCTAATGACACCAAGGCTGGCTTGGTTCACACCTGATCTCTGTTGCATTTTGGGTGTACAGTAGTACTTGTGGACACCGAATGAAGGAGGAAGATGAATCAAGAGAATTAAAACTACGTTTCCATCCCTCAGTGGGGAAATTAATGATGTTGCCAGAATGCTATGCTCTGTTCCAGCCGCTTCAGGAAGACACTTGCATTGACTTCAGTGGTCGGTAACTCCAGCCTGATGTGAAACTGAAGATTCTAAGTTATGCTGAAGAGATGAGAGCATTTTGAGAACTGTTAAAATTCTTCAGAGAACTTTATGTAGGAAAAGGAACTTTTCCTCTAAAACATACAAAAGAAATATTCTCACCGTGGAAATGCATCGCCTGAAAACTCAAATGACATGAGGTCACTGGCTTCCTTTTATCAATAACTTTGAACTCTTGTCCTAGTTTTCTAATGTAGATTCTTGTGATAAGAGGTTCTCAGTGAGCCTGAGCAAAAGCCAAGACTTTTTCCCTCTAATAGGTTGGGAACACAACTACCGATAGCAGTTCCTGTTTTGAAGATGGGCCAGGCCTCAAAAGTGGCTGCAGGGACTCTGCAGAGATGAACTCTGAGGCTTTGAACTGCTAGGAGTTTCAGCCAGCTCTTAGAGCCAAATGCAGGAGCCACACACTGGGTTTGGGCTTTAAAAGCATGGTTGCTGCGCATCTGGGCTCTGCCACGCTAGCATGAACAGCGTGCACAAGGCAGGTTTCACTGTGACTTGCAGAGCTCTCTCTGCACTTACCCTTTAAATCTCCTTCTGCAGTGGTATGGTCAGATACCAGTTCCCACCTCATCTGCTCACAAAGGCTTGGCCAAGTTTCCAATAGTAAGCTGGAGAATTAAATGAACAGCTTACAGTTCAACTTATTACAGTGCAGATGCCCTTGGGGATGAGCCAGCTCTGGGCAGACTCCAACCTGCAGCTCATCTGAGTCTGAATGACATGGATGTCTGTGGCAGGGAATGGGAAACCATACATTTCAAGAGAAGACTGTGATTGATTTCTATTAGTGCTGTAGTCCAACTCTTCCTACCACCCCCAAGAATACTAGGTAGTCCTGAAGAAGGTGGCTTCGGTATTGCATACACCATAGCGTTGGGGGATGCTCTGGGACATGAAAGCCCTTTCTCTACTCTGAGAACCAAGGGAGGCTGCCAGCTAAGCACAGCTCATCTACAAAGTTTGCCAGATGTTTCAGCAAGAATAAATCCTTGCATTCAGGGGAGCTCTGTGGTACCCTCAGCCATCCCACTGATCACTGCAGGAGTGTTGAACATCTGAGTGTGCCCTGGGGAATGAAGGTGCTGGGTCATTTGTGCTGGTGCTACAGCTCCAAGAGCAGGAGGATGCTGAGCTGAATGAGCCATGTGCTTGAGTTGTCCGTCTCCTCTCTCACATACTGTGTGTGCAGATCAGGAGGACCTGAGCCCCCAAAGCTACATTTCATTTAGTAATTAATTAGTGATTCTTGACCCGGGGCAGCTTCAACCCACTGACAATAACAAGATTGCAGCCTGTGTATAAGCTAGCCTTCATGCCCTTACCACTTTCATTACATTAGCTGAAATCCCTTGCAACAAAGATACAAGCTGCCTGGCAGGGGAGGGATAAAAACCTCTTTCTCTTCATGGCTTGGATCTGTTTCCCTCTTTCTCTTCATGGCTTGGATCTGTTTCCCTGCAGATGTAGCACTTGGGAGTTAGCCTCATCTCAAGGCATTGCCCCCAAAGGCCACGGCAGCACCAACAGGGCATCTCACCTGAATTGGCTGCTCAGCTGAGACATGAGTTACTTGGGAATCATCCACTGCTTCCCACAATGTTCTCTGTAGGCTTAGAAGAAATAGAGCACCAGGCTCCTTGTGCAAGGGGGGAAGCAGGGCAGGGCTGGGGCTGCAGTGAGATAATGCTGTGTGGGATCCAGAAGCTGGTGAGGACTCAGCTATGGCTACTTGGTCACACTGGGTGCACCAGAGCTGCAATATTGGCTGTGCCAGCTGCCTGGGGGAGCTCTGCAGCCAGGAAGGTAAACTGGGAGCTGCCGTGAGTTTTGTGTCTCGTTCGGGGGTGCTTTTCACACTCAGAATGGTTTTAATTATTTGTTGGAGGATTCTGAGAGCTCCTAGGGTAATGGAGAGGCCTCAAACAGTGTTTCCTAGCTGAAGGCATCTATGGATATGAGTTCACTTGCCTTAGTCATAGCTGAACCTTGCGTCAAGAGCAGAGCTTGTGCCAAGTGCCTGGGTGGTTCCTTGGTGGCTCTGGTAGCGGATCTCAGTGGCTGGCAGCTCCAGGCGTGTTGGAGTTTGCACCGAGCGCTATGGCATTTGTACAGAAGTAGCTGTTTCTCCTTAATTGCCACTTAATATTTTACCTGACACCAGCGCAGAGCCCTTAACCTCACAGGGCAGGGACAAAACCTTATTTATGGGAGGAGTGAAGTAGCTCTAAGAAAGAGGGGCTTTGGCTTGCTGAGGTGAGTCGGTGGCTGTAGCTCCAGCCCTGCACTGTTCCTTGTTACGCTATGCAATTCTTGAGTCTCAGGACCCGTTCAATATCAATACTTGAGCAGGGAATGAGCCTCCACTGCTTCTCTTTTCCTGGAAGAAAATATCAGCAGATGCCCCTGACAAACAGAGTTACGCTTCCAAGTAGGAAAAATCAGAAGGAAGAGATGCATTTCTCTGCCTGGCCCCAGCCTTAGTCTCATCTGGGCAACCTGTGTACGGAGCTAGTCCAGAACTGCTTTAATACTGTAACTGCCCCTAGGATTTGTGAAATCATCATTGTGTGAGAGGCGTGAGGAGGGATCAAAGATGAATGGCCTGGGGCTGATAGTTCTGGCTCCAGTCTGACCCATGGGTTCCAGCGGTGCAGGATGCTGCACAACTGCCTCTTGCACAGCATCACCACAACATAACTCATGTATCCACCACAAGGCTCTGGTGTTCAGGCCTGAGATTCTCTGTCCCTGGGACCCACAAGCATGTTACTGGAGACTCCGTGCAATGTCTCCTAAAGCTGTGACACCGTTGTCTTCCTCGCTGGTGCTATGCAGGGGGGGAGCATGGAGGAGTGTCGCGTGGTGCAGTCTGGTACAGCGCAGAAGGAGAATACAATAGAGTGAGGCCGGATGTTGCCACATCAGTGGGGAAACAGAGTGGCCGAGAGCTGTTGCCAGGACAAACATAATGTTGCTGTATCAGTCCTCTCCCCTGCTCTCTGCAGCTGCCTTTCCACCATCAAACCACTTTCATCCCTTCCCTGTCCTCTCTCACCCATTCCTTACATCCTCTGCAAGAGACTGAAGGGGCTTCAACAGGGCTAATATTTCTCCCACTAATCTCTGCTATTTCTATTTCTCCCCAACCCCCATGGATATTATATGGGGAAGGGATGGATAGCGTCATGGAATTAGGTGGCTTGGAGTACATGTGAACAGTGCTGATGGGCTCTGCTTCTCTTCCCCCATTCCCATCCAGTAAATTTATCCCCTTTGCAGTGGGGTGCTTTCTGAAAGCATATGATGTGATCCGATCCTGTACTATCCTTGAGGAGGAAGAAATACATGCAGAGTAATTTCTTTTGTTTTAAGCAGTGTAATTGGGAGGGAAAACATACCCTCTTCTAGTGGCTTTTCTTTTACTGTCATGTTTAGGAAGGTTTTTTGCATGTCATAACATTTTGCCTGTTTTTACTGCAATCCTTCCATGAAGGAAAGATTGTTTGCACAAACAGACTGACATGTTGATACAGGCTGACAACTGTATGGCTAAGCCCAAAATAAAATGTAAAGTAAACACATTTGCATAAGTTTATAATATGACCCAGTTCTTATGAAGCGGAGGAAATGGGGAGATGTGAATCTAAGCAGCTTATCTTGCATCTCCCCTTTCTGCTGCGCCCTTCGTTCTTAACCTCTGCTCCATGAGTGCCATGGGAGAGTTTGTCTGATTTTTCCATTCAGATTTGAAACAACAGGTCCCTCTTATAGTTCACTTCTGGTTTTGTTTTGCTTAGAAGGGAAGGCAAAGAGGAGGGAGCATTCCCAGTGTTCCCTTCATGTGAAACTGAGTGGTTTTTCCATCCTTTAAATGGCTTCTGTCAATGTATTTTCCATCACTTTAAAATTGCATTGACATCCTGTTGCTTTGTCGTAACTATGTAGCATCATAAAATGCTGATTCGGTTGGTACTACTTCTTTAGCTGCTTGTGGCATGATTTCCTTAAGGATTTTGAGGTCATTGCCCCCATTTTCCAGATGAGGAAGCCAGAGCATAGAGCAGTGATTTCCTTTTGGACATCCATCAGCTCTGTGGTAGAGCCAAAGGCAGGAACTAGATCATAGGATCCCTTTGGGTTGGAAAGGACCTTAAAGCTCATCCAGTTCCAATCTGCTGTCACAGGCACAGGTTGCTCCAATCCCTGTCCAACCTGGCCTTTTGAGGGGTCTCCTCTGAACCTGGCTAGCCCAGGGGGAACCAAAGGAGACCTCATAATCACAACTGCAATGAATCTGTGCTACATGGCTGGAGAGAAGGAACGAAGGAGGTCTTGTGAAAATGATGTTAAGTCCTTGTAGCAGAAAGATGCTTAAACCCAAATGTCAGACAGTAAAGGGGAACTCCAGGTCCACACCTTCAAATGATATTTTATTGACTTAAGCAATTTCTGCCCACAGTTAAGCATCCTTTTGGCTGTTGGTTTCCTGCAGCCAACTGATGGTGGATGAACTGTTGAACTCAACGCAGTGGTGTCATCTGACCCTCAAAGTCCCTCAGCCCTCAGGAAGGCTGTCCCATCTGGTGTCCATGGTAGCAGAGGAGCAAAGTTAACTTTCCTAGGAGCTTTGAACATAGCCACTTTCTTTTTGATGAGGAGGAGCCAACTGGTGCCCAATTATCTGACTAACAGAGCCCTTATGAGCAATCCTTGCTATGGATGGGACAGAATAATAGTTTCCAAGATTCCCGGTCTCTCAGGGCATGAGCAATGCATATCACCATCATTTGGTGGGTGAATTTCTGGAGGATAGTGTGGTTTATGTGAATATTTATCTCTGAGTTTGCTTTGCCTATTTTAGGCCATTTCTAGCTTGGATTTAAGCATCTGTGCCTTGCTTGGATGCTCGTTATTTTAGGAGCTGACGTCCAGTCCTTGGAGCTGTGAGGTCTCACAGTGACCTTCATGTCACCCTCCTTTGAGGGTCCAGCTCTCCATCCCACAGGCCTGAAGCAATCCCTACAGCTTGCTCAGCAGCCCCAGGTCCCTCTGGAGCTGAGGAGCCAGTAGGGAAAGCAGCTGTTTTCCTGCGATCCCCTGTAGCTCTGAGTATGTACTGAAGGGAACTAGAGGGTCAGAGCTCGGTTCGTTATACAGCTGACCTCTTGGTCATTAGAGTGGACTTTGCTAATGCCATTACAAATGAGTAGAGTGGCACAAAGGTGCTCTGTCATGGCAACATCATCCTGGAATAACTTTGTGGAGTGTGGGTTTTTGTTATGTTGTTACATATGTCAGTAAGAGCCTAACAAGAAAAACATGTTTATGAGAATCCTAGACACAGTGTCCCCACAGCCAGACCCTTGTGTCTCTCTTTTTATGGGAATCATGCATCCAGCCTTCAAGAGCATCAAAATATTCAGGATTACAAGCCCTAATTTTGATTTCCAAAAGGGAGCAGTGGAGCTGTGACATCCAAATGATTCACGCAGTGTGCTCGTCCCATGGCTAGTTTTGGACCTTCTGAAATCATAAAATGGATTGGGTTGGAAAGGACCTTAAGATCATCCAGTTCCAACCCCCTGCCATGACAGAGACACCTCACACTAGACCAGGTTGCTCAAGGCTCTGTCCAACCTGGCCTTGAACGCTGCCAAGAATGGAGCATTTACCACTTCTTCGGGCAACCTGTTCCAGGCCCTCACTGTCCCCACAGTAAAGAACTTCTTCCTTATATCTAACCTGAACTTATCCTGTTCCAGTTTGAACCCATAACCCCTTGTCCTACAACTACAGTCCCTGATGAAGAGTCCCTCTCCAGCATCCTTGTAGCCCCCTTCAGACACTGGAAGCTGCTCTGAGGTCT
>WYDI02027348.1:0-14883 GCA_009867235.2 Psittacus erithacus | reverse complement strand
GAAGTTTAGATTGGATACAAGGAAGAAGTTCTTTACTGTGAGGGTGGTGAGGCACTGGAATGGGTTGCCCAGGGAAGTTGTGAATGCTCCATCCCTGGTGGTGTTCAAGGCCAGGCTGGACAGAGCCTTGGGTGACATGGTTTAGTGGGAGGTGTCCCAGCCCATGGCAGGGGGGTTGGAACTGGATGATCTTGTGGTCCTTTCCAACACTAACTATTCTATGATTCTATAAGACCTACTGTTCCACATGTTTCACGCACAGACTATAGGATAAAAGTTACTGTCTGATCTCTAGGGCTCCTTTTACTTAAATATGCCATAATTAATATCAAACTATCCAGGATTAAGCTAGGAATTCTTCCTCTTTCCTTCCCAGAGTTAGGGCTTAGATCATCTCTGCCTCCTGCCTGCCTGAAGGTTTCACTTTGCCAGGTAAGTCTGGAACAAGATGCAGCATTAAGAGGGACGGGAAAAGCTGTAATAGAGGCATATAACTGCACTGGAAATAATTCCTTTGGAAATAAATCCCAAAAGCAGAAGTATTAGTCTGAACTTAAATACAAGCAAGCAACACTCAGATATTCAGTAATGCAAGGGAAATCCACATTTCAGGATACTTCACTTGATTGTCTAACTATATAAATATCTCCTGCAGGAAAAAGTACAACTACTAAAGCTACTAAATTGCTTATTAGCTATTCAGGTTTTACACATAATTAGTGTTCTTTTATTTGGGGTTTTGGTTTGTTGTGAGGATTTTTTTTGTTTTGGGTTTGTTCGTTGGTCATTTTTTTTTTCTCTGATGAATTTCATACCTGTTAATCTGAGATTTAAATTCTTTACTTTGCTGAGTCCACCTAACTCTCTCTCCACTTAGTCCATCTATAAGCGCAGAGGCTGCTTGCATCTTTCTTCTGCATGTTTCTGCATCATTCAGAAAGTCCTAAGATTGGAAAAATGTCTTACATAATATAATAACAGAATGTAAAAAACTAAAGAGTTATTTTATATATTTTTTCATTCTATTGTATTTATTATGACTGTTCTATTTATTTGAAAATCAATCTTGAGAACTCTAGATGCACCTATTGTCTAACATGTTCCTATTCACAAAAAAGAAAGAAATATGAGGGAACATAAATTTAAATATCTTCTTTTTATACCTGAACCTCATCCATGTCATTCAAGGTAGCAGGTCCTAAGTGTGTATTTGTATCAATTCCTGACTACATAACATCATTGTATGGAAACATTTTTCATAAAACTAAAAGACTGATCTCACCATTTTCTTCTTCATTGCTGCATCAAACTTTGCTTGCACTTTTTCCAATTCAACTTGTTTTTCATCTAAAATCGCCTGAGCCTTTGCTAACTCTGTATTAGCTACTTTCAGACGGCCTTCCTGTTTTGCCAAGTTAGCCTGCAAAGAGAAGAAATATTAAGACAATAATCATACAAGATCTGAATATAATTTGATGAATTATTTTAAGCCTGGTTAGCTGGTAATCATGAGACAATAATACATAAAATAACTTTCATATTGACATTTGCATAAATATTTAAAATATTTAATCTGAATACTGTCACATACTGTAAATATTATTTTTTAATTAAAGAACAATGCAGTACTCAAGGTTCTTACTATATATTGTCAAATTTATTATTTAAAAAAAATTACATTTGAAAAAACTGGTTAAGGAAGTCAGGTTTCTGATCTGTATGTACATATCAATTTGCCTAGAGGAAAAATCATTCCATACTCTTGCTTGTTTGTATGCTTTATTATTTCTTTTTTTCTTTTGCACATTCTGTAGCAACCAACAATCACAGCACCACAATATTGGTCCTTTGTTAGCTAACAATATAGTTTTTACCCACCAGAAAATCATGGGCCTAAACTAATGAATCTTCCCATTGCTCCTAAACTGATATTTAGGCTGAACACAGGAAATTAAATTTATTTTTTCTTTTTTTTAAATAATCCACTTGCATTACTGTTACTTTTGTAAGTAGCAGTTCTACCAGTGGCAAAAAAAGTAGAGGAGAGGCAAAAAAAGTAGAGGAGATTTGTAAGCACCATTCAGACACATTCCCCTTTGAATTTTTTCCTTCTTTTTTTTAGTTTCTTTTGTAAACTCTGATACGTGTAGGGATTAAATACTTGGTTTAGAGTCCAAAAAGCAACAATCAATGCCTTTGAGATTCTAAATGATTTTTACATCTAATTTTTTTATTTAAATGTTCACAAACATCAAAAAGAACACCCACACTAAGTTAAATATGAGTCTTAAAAATGTTTTACTCAGTTTGGTTCACACTATTGCAAGATGATTTCTTTATTGAAGTGAGCCCTCAATTTCTCCATAATGCCAGTATTTGGACAAGATATTAATCCTTTACTTCCACAGAGTAATCATGTGAAAACAAAGAACGTAAAATAGCTGCAAACCTCTGTTTGCAAGACTCTTTAGAGAGGGAATAAAGATCCTTGTATAACTTTTTGAAAACAATTATGAGGTATTTGTAATAAATACGAAGACTGAAAACACCATCCACTGCATACAATAAACCAGAGAAAATAAAATTTATTTAGACTAATTTTGTGTTTAGTGTTCTGTCTAGAATCAAGACAAGGATATGGGGGTTTTCTGCTTTTATCATTCTTAGCAACTAAAGTCTACAAGCAATTATTTCTGAATAAAATTATCTATAAATATATTTTTAAGATCCTACTACTAAAGTAAATGGAATTGAATTACATAAAAAGAAAACACAAAGCAAGTGACAATGCATTACCTTAAGAGGTAAGACTTTTTTGTTAACAGCATAAAATCTTGCCATGGCTTGTGTCCAGGAGAGAAGTCCTGCCACATTACCACACACCTTTTTACCATACTCTAGAGTATAGTCTTCCATGTAAAAGTAAGGCTGGAGTAATTCTATTGTCTCTTCATTCATTGAATCCTTAGTAAACTGCTGTAGACTCTGCAAGAACGGGCCACTCAAAAACTGCAAAAAAAAATACAGGATGTTTATACACTATTTGCACATTTTACATTCAAAAGCTTGTTCATAGATGACTATGTTAGAAAATGTTCCTAAAATTCTTCTGAAGAGGTAATTCATACAGTTAATATTGCAAGTATATTATTCAGTTGTAGCTCCTACATGCCTGGAGTTTTAAGCAGTTACACTCCAATAACTAGGCTTGAAAGTTATTGTACTTTTCATCTTCCATATTCCCATGTTGTCATGTAAAAAGCATTTGAGAAGCAGCATTTCATAAAAGAAATTAACTAAGATAGAGCCTCAGCGATACATTTGTAACTTACCTAAAGAATGCCAAGATACTGGCTTATGCATATATGAAATGTGACCTAAATTCTTCTTGAAAGGGAAATTATTGGTTTTAAATTTTTTTTCTAAGAAATGTTTAACACATTGAAGGGATCTCATGGAGTAACTGCTTATCCCATTTTCATGATGTTGGTGGAAAATAAAGTTTTGATGATTTCTTAATTTCTGAAAAAGCTTAAATAAAAAGCAAGAGCTCTATTCATATCCAAAAATACCTTACTTTTCATTATTTGCATAACAAAAATATTAAGATAATCCTATTGGCAAATTAATACACTAATAGAGGTAGAACAGAATTTAAAGAATGGCAGGAGAAGGTAGAAAAATAAGAGTATTCTGAGAGAAGATCAAAGTCCAGAAGGAAGAGATGACTTGCCAACCAATAAATTTCAGCCAGAAATACTGAAATGCAGAATGGGAAAAGCTACGTCTCAGTCAGTCAAATAATCTTTCAATCAAGGAGTCTGGGAGGATCAGGAAAGACTGTTTAGATATGGACCTACAAGTTCCCAAAGAGGAAGAGGTCTTTTCCAGCATGCCCTTATCTTGTATATGGTTAACAAGAACTGGTATTATTTATTTATTTGCCATCAGGTCATATGCCAGGACCAAGGACAAGGAAAACCTAGGGCCCCTACTGCAAAAGTCTCTAAACAATTCACCTATTACTTGGTATGAAACAAACTCTATTTATATACTATGCCTATCTTAAAACCCTATGTTTGCCTTTTGCAAAATTATACTCTGTTTTAAGTAAACAACATCATAAATCCTCTGATATTGAAGTTGCTATTTCTGATGTTTGAGAAACACTGAAAACTCTGCTTACTTTTAGTGATTCTCCCCATGATGGCTTGCAGCAAGGCTTTTCTGGATCCATGGTAACCGGATCTACTGGCTTTTGGAATAGTAGCAGACAACAGTCCATGACTCTCATAATTAGGTGAGGAGGCTTTGCAAGTTTTCTAACAGTAGCAATATCTGCTGGTTTGATGGTCTAGTTGAAGAAAAATGTAAAAGAATCCTGCATCAATACCATTATTCTATTTTCCCATTTAATATCTTGATTTTAATGTTTGTTTGTCATACTTTTCTCTGAGGCAAGTTTGTACTACGTACATACAAGAAAGTGACTAATGGGACTTTAATAAATGTCATAGTTTCATGAGATACAATAATTTTAATTAATATCTATTAGATAAGAATATTTTCCCAATTTTAAAGACATCACTCAAAAATCAAATTTAAATACATGGAGCAGCAGCATTAACTCAAGATAATTATATCATAAAATTGCATAGGAATTAATTAAAAGCAGTTTTCTTGGAAAAATACTATTTTGGATTTTTAAGGCTTAAGTGTCATTATTTATTCTAAGATGGTTTTGGTTGGTCTTATTGGATTTTAATTTATTATAGGGATGAGGTACTACTGCTTCATTTTCTAGCAGGATCACTGACACTTTGCTTAGCTTAATAACCAATAAAAAAATTATAAATTATTGCAAACTTCAAAACTAACATATTAATTTGTGCCTGCAAAACACATGCATGCCACTAATTTTGTAGAAGGAGTGGTTACACCACAGGATAATGTGTGAGTCTATACATTTTATAAGCAAATTTTGTGACCATTTTCGGAAGTTTCATTTATCTTATCTAAATGTCAGTATAAGAGCAAACAATGCTTCTTTTCTGGTCTTCTCCACTTTGTATTTATTTCTTGTCACATAAATTCTGGTAACTGAATATAAAGTATTAAAAATATAATACATCACTGATTTCTGATTCCAGATTTTTTTTTCTTTACTTTTTAATTGCTCAGAGCAGAATAATGAAATTATGTAGAACATAGCAATGCCTCCAAATTTCTTAACTCTGAATCTGATTGCCCTGAATCCCTTTTGCTTCCTGTTTCTTTCCAAATTAAACATTTTTTTGCTGAAGGAAGAGATATCCTCTTAGTCATCTTAAAAGAAAGATATTATTAATTAAATATGAAAATAAAGCCATTCTTTTAGCACAAGAAGTATTCTCTTGAATTAAAAAGAAAAGATATTCTAAAGGCATGTGTAACTTTTGGAAAGATTTACACCTTTATAATGATCAAGTATTAGAGTGGAAGCAGAATAACTACTATAAAATAAACTCCATGTGTTTAAGGCAAAACACGAGCTCCATAAATATTCAAAGCCATGACCACTAACTGTGAAGAGCTGGTAACAGCAGTCAAAACCAAGTGACAACTGCATGATAGTGGCTCTAGCCTTTCTTTCACAGGTGACTGAAATAGTATGAAACTAATCAAAATGTAAGAATTCTACTCACATTCAGTGCAGCTTCTGCTTCTTCTAATGCTGGTCTAGCAGCCTCCAATGTAGTCTCTGCTTTCACTTTTTCTACATCAATTTCATCTACGATTTTTTGTGCTTTATCTTTCACACCTTGGACTTCATTTTTTACTTTAGATGCAGCTTCAGCACTTACTGTGACTTCTGCTAGCACCTGGAATTGATAATAAACCATTAAATATATAAAGCAAAATGGTGGAACAAATGTTTATCAGACACAACAGATATGTAGAGGCTGTTATACAGAAAAATATAAAGCTAAACCAAAGTATATATGGCATTATATAAATATATTAACAGAATGAAGTTATGCATTTATGTCTGGTTCTTCAGTATATATATTTTCAAATCTCTTGTGAATGTGTAACATACCATTAGCTTTTTGACCAGTATCAGCTATAAGATCAAGGCAGTCTGTACGCATTTACACGAACATAAATAATGCTCTCAAATACCCATGAAGAAGATAATTACAGATAAAATCCCTAAATCTTTTTTTTTCTTTTTTTTTTCTGAAATTGAATTCTGATTTCTATAGGGTGCATCACTAAAGGAAAGAAAGAAATACATAAAATATGAACAATACTACATGTAGTTTAAATAAATATCTGTTCCCTTATTACTTGTCCATGTCTTTTACTTTTGATGACTCATAAGTAGTGCCCTATTAAAAAGTTGACAACTAAGAGGCTATGTGAATGGTTGTCAAAGAGCTATTTCAAAATGCAAAGAAAACATAAATTTTAAACAAAGTGAACTCTACCAATATATCTGTTATACTCCAGACATGTCAGAAGTGTAATTTCATTCCTTTCTGTCATAATTTTCTCTCTCATCAGATTAAAGGCTTTGAAGAATGCAGGCAGTACCATAGCCATCGCTGGCCCCAAGTTTGCTCTCCAGTGCATATTAAATACGCACCACCATAGCATTATGGCATCTTTCAGAAAACAGAATGCCTATATTAATACATTCCCTAACATACCTTTCCAGTAAGTCATTTTGGAAACTAGATTTCTACCAGACAACGAAACTCGTGAACACACAGACACATTGTTAATGTAAAAGACAAAATATGAAACTGAACTGTGGTGAACTTCATCTAAAGCAATTTTGAAATGGTAAGGTCCCATTATCATGTTAACTTTCTATCTGCAAATAAGTGCATCTGTACCCTAAAATTTAATAAATGTTGACAAAAAAACCATGAAACAAAAAATGCAACCTGATTCTTATAGGCGTGGGTAAGAAATGGGAGGAGAACAAGGAAGGCACTGAACCTCCGAAGTAGTCTTAAAGTGCCTCACTTTCAGAAGCAAAAGCTGAATCAACATGCTAAAGAGAAAGGACTGAAACCTCATTTTAGACCACTATGCACATTTTTTGGCTTCTACAAATTAAGAGAAAATTCTGCAATAGTGCTTTACCCCATTAAATATCTTGGTGCTAACCTCTGCCTTTTGCTATTTAACACTCAAATACTTACCTCATCTGCCTTAACAGATGCCACAGCTAGTTCCTTCTCCTTAAGTGCTAACTCCTTAGAGAGTTTACCAACAGACTCACTGGCCTCCATCAGCTTAGACAGACCTATTAAATAAAGATAAAATTCAGAAAAATTAAAACTGGTTTCTCCTGGTTATACAATACAGTCTAGCTCTATAGCCCAAACATCTTGCACGTTGTGTTCCTATTTAAATTTGTGTAAAGGAGAGAAAGTGGGTGTAAGCAGTCACAGTATCGTGTTTGTTCTTACTATGCACTCTTCATGGGTACAAATAATTTCACAAGGTGCAAAATTATTCTAAACAAGCTTGATTCATCAAAAGAAAAATCCATACTTTTTAGGTTTAGTTTGTTATAGGTGTAAACAGTAGCTAAAGTTTATAGCTGGAATATTACCCAGAATAAAATATATTCTTACATAAATGCCCCATTCCTGGCAGTATTCAAGGCCAGGCTCGACAGAGTCTTGGGTAACATGGTCTAGTGGGAGGTGACCCTGCCCATGGCAGGCAGGTTGTAACTATATCGTCTCAATGTCCTTTCCAACCCTAAATATTCTATGATTCTATGGTTATATAAACTTCATTTTTAAAAAAGAAAGAAAAGTAAAAAAAAAATTGAAAATGTAAAAAAAGGTTAAAAAGGTTAAAAAAAGGTAGAAGTAAAAAAGTAAAAACAGAAGGAAAAATGGTAAGAAAAAAGGAAAAAATTAAAAAAGGGGTTATGTCAAGGATATGTTGTGTCATGAAGTCACAGCATTCACTATTCTGTTAGACTGGTATACAAGATCTTTTCCCATAAAGACAAAGTTTCCTAGATGTTAAGATGTCTTTGTAGATTTACAAAAGCATGTCCAAATGCCAACGGAAGAAAACTTCAAATGTACTCTGAAACATTAAGAACATTAAGAACTAATATAATGCCAAAAATTAGGTAATTTGAAAAAGATATCCAAATTTAGAAGGACATTTCAATTATACTTTTATATATTTCAGATTCCTAGCTAGAAAATTATTACAAGTAACAGCTACTTATTCTACAGCAGAAATCAGAAGTAAATCAACTGTGAAACACTCAGATTTTCAGCAAGAATTTTCATAGACAAGTCCAGAAATAAATTAGTAACTGTGTTTAGAGCTACCTCTCTTTACACTAGTAAATCAAAGCTCTCTCTGGACATTTCAAGACCATGTCCAAACAGAGGCTTGTGTGACATGGTCTAGTGTGAGGTGTTTCTGCCCATGGCAGGGGGGCTGGAATTAGATGATCTTAAGGTCCATTCCAACCCTAACCATTCTGATTCTATGATTTTCTGGTGCTACTGTCTGTTATGAGTGCTAATTGGGAATATTCAAGTTTAAAATTTAAAAAACTGGGATAAACAATTAAGCTGGCAGCTTCAAGTCATTTTTGGAAAAGAATCATTATAAATTTGTGTTAGCTGGAGTGCTTGGAAATGGTCCTTATATGCTACCAGTTTTGGACTGTGATCCAGCAGATCTGATTTTAAGCGATCATGGATAAGAAGTCTAATATTAAAAAAAAAGACCATTTGAGACCACACATGGAAATACACATTTAACCCTATATTGCTTACCAATTTGCATACGCTCTGCTTGTTCATTAATACTCTCCAGTTTTTCAGAATAAATTTCTTTGTAGCCATTGATGAAAGAGAGATAGGATTTAGGTGTTACATAGGTTCTTCTTCGAAACCTAAAACATAGTATATTGGCAACATCAATTTAGTACATATTTTTGATACGTACAGCCATTTAATTAGTTTCCATGAAACAGGAGATTATATAAACCCAAGTCTTTAATTCAGTCAAAATCAAATGTCTTCATAACGCAAATCCTTATTTCCAATTACATTGCTTTTTTGCACATTATTGAACAGTGGGAATGAAAACTATGACTTCACAACATGATAGTAATTACTTTTCGTGGCCTTTGTGTATCTTGATACAGCAGATCTATTAGCCTTTCAAAGCACTTATTGCTTCATGTAACAGAATGAGTTTAAGAAACACTATCAGTAGCAACACTTTTAGGATTAATTATTATATTTGTATAAAATATTACCTTTGGAAATAATCCTCACAGCTTTCTGAAACTATATCATGAAAGAGACCCATGGTTTCCACCACTTCTGTTTTAACTGATGCAGAGCAGACGATATTAAATTCTGAAAGAAAGTAACTGGATACAGCTACAAGAGCTTCCCTGGGCCATCGGCTGAACCAATCCATTGTGCACCCTGATATGAGACCAGGAAATTTCAAAGAACGTGTACGGAACTTTTCACCAACCTAAAGAGAGCAACACTGTCAATTTACAATATGATATTTAATTAGGTTGATCAAAATGTTTAATTCAGATAAACAACTAAATAGGCGATTTTATTCTTGCTAGTTTTCTTCTTGGAACATCCTGCACAATTTTTTTATGTGTTTTGCTATATTTCCAACATTCAGTATTTTATGAAATTTGAAGAAACAAGTTAATGAAAAATATAAATTTTTCTTAATATTTAAAAAATTCAGTTATTTTAATTTTCATTAAATTCTTGTTTCAAGTACATTTTTATGTGTCTTTAAATTTCCTTAAAAACATAGAGCGTGAATAATCCTGTCACATCTTATAGGATAGTTTACTAATAGATATAAGACAGATATGAAGAAGAACACTTACTGGAGAAAAGCAGAGGATAACATGCAAGTTCTTCTTTACCCGACTTAAAAAATATTCATAAAGATTATCATAGGTAGGAGGACACCGAGGCATCTCTTTTTTCATCTCAGCTATTAATCCTTGGGTGATTTCATCCATTTCATCCCGAGGAATTAAATTTGAAATCTTTTTATAAAATTAAGATGGATAAGAAAATAAATAGCATAGGTATAATTATTACAGAGCTTATAAATATTCTTCTATTTACAACTGTACCTCTCTCTGTATATACACTGTTTAGACAGATTAAAAAAACCCTTTATCTATTATTTAGACTTACATAACACCATTAAAAACTAGCAAGTCTAATCCGAGAAGAGTCCAGATCTTGACTGGCCAGTGAATCTTCATTTAACAAAAGCTACCAAAGTACCCATTACAGCTCCTTATCTTTTCCTGGCTTACACTGAAGCAGAGATAAAGGAACTCCACACCAAGAGCACTCCTTATTTCAAAAGTTGAGATATTTTAGGGTTATCATTACTGATTCTACAATTTATTACCAAAATAAATAGAAATGAACTAGTGGGGGCAAATTTTACGGTTTCCTGTTTCTAAAGTACATTTCCTGCCATATTAACACTCTTACCTCTCCTGAAGACAGCAGATTATTTATATATTCCAAAAATGACTCTTCTTTTATTTCATTATCAGTGAAAATAAAAGTGATACCTTGTGCTTCCACTCCAGCTGTTCTATATAAAAATTTTAAATCTTCTAAAAGATTGGTTACATTATAGGCTCTAGGAGGAATAATAAACATTACCTGTGAATTCAAAACAACTGGGACTACCCCTATATTTGGATTATAATTTTATAAAAGATAGTGCAAATATCCTTTGTAAACACACATATTTTGGCTCAGGAATTTTGGCTGTGTAACACACAGTCCGGCTTTTTCAGCTCAAACTTAATCCAATGTTGTATATCAACCAGATAAGAATTTATCGTTTTCCACAATTTTAAATGGTGACAAAAAGAAGAGGGGGAAAAAAAAACCACCCCAAAACCAAACCAAACCAAAAAACAAAAACAGAAACAAAGAAACAAAAACCCCCACAAATAAAGCTGCTAAAACATATGGTTATGACTGTGGAAAGAGAAAGCAATAACATTAATTTGGTTTATCTATTTCTTGCATTTCTTACCTGGTTAAGGTGATCTGAAATATATTATAGCCAGCAATGAAGGAGGCCAACCTTGAAAGACTTTGTTTTCCAGAACCACCAACTCCAACAAGTAAAGCATTTCCATATGCTGTCCGAATTATTCGGGAAATCTATATGGGAAAAAATGGAAGAAAAGCTCATTAATAAATTTAAATTAAAATCTTAATTAGAAAATTAAAAATATATTATACTCTACACTTTATTTGCTATAGCACAACATAAAGATTATTAAAAGGTTGCTTGCAGAAAATTTTTCCTCTCAAAAGAACACACCTACATTCTTTAGGAATTTTGTGTACCTAATGAAGAATCTGAACATACGTATATATATTCATATATATATATATAGGATATTTATAATCAGCTACAAATGGGATTTAAATACATAAAGGGAGGCATTTTGAGCACTATTTTATGTTTCCTGAACATGCTTGAAAACATAAAATAAAAACACATTTTATCTAGATATTCTGCTTAATCTTGCAAATGGAAATGGAGTATCAGAGATTTTCAAGGTCTTCTGAAATTCACCTAGCATCATGTCCTTGGTTCAGTTGTTACAGTTATTTTTCTCCTTCCTAGTAGCTGGTGCAGTGCTGTGTTTTCAACTTTAGTCTGAGAACAATGCTGGTAACATACTGATGTTTTCAGTTGTTGCTAAGTAATATTTACCCCAATCAAGGACTTTTCAGTCTCATGCTCTGCCAGTGAGGAAGGGTGCGGGAAGCCAGGAGGGAGCAGAGACAAAACATCTGACCCAGACTAGCCAAAGGGGTATTCCATACCACAGCACATCATGCCCAGTTTATAAACTGGGGGGAGTTACCCAGAAGGCCCAGATCACTGCTCAGGTTGCGCTGAGTATTGGTCAGTAGGTGGTGAACAATTGCATTGTGCATCACTTGTGTTTATTGGTTTTTTTCCCCCTTTTAGTTTAATATTCTCACCCTTTGTTATTTCCCTTATCATTATTATTATTGGTGGTAGTAGTAGTGGTTTTGTATTATACCTTATTTACTGGACTGTTCTTATCTCAACCTGTGGTATTTACAGTCTTTCAATTCTCCTCCCCATCTCTCTGGGAGCAGGGGAGAAGGAGAGGGAGTGAGCGAGCGACTGCATTGCTCTGAGTTACCAGCTGGGCTTAAACCACAACACATCACATGAACTATATTTAAAAAAAAAATATTTTCTTCTGTTTAAATGCAAAGCAAACAATCATTTACTTCAGTTGAGGTCAACTAAAGAAAAGGCAAACATCTTCTGTTTTGATTTCACTGTGGTTTCTATGTGTCTTTCATTGAACATATCATCAAGTTAAAGTAATACCTAAGATAATTAACACAACTTCTTAAACCTGAGATACAGCACTTCAAACAAATCTCATGCTTAGCCTTCCTCCCCACCCCTCCATGAGTCAGATTCTGACTTTGGATGAATTCTTTCCTTATATATTAGTTTATGACTAGGGGTACAACTGACTGTAAACTGACTTTCTTCTACCCTACAAACTGACTGATTCTACTGCAGCCATGATTTATATTTCATGTCTTTTATCCATTCAGACCCTACTTGATGTTGTTCTGATCATCTGTCAGGTACAGATACCTCTGAAGTGTTCTCTGAATTCTTGAGGAATAAAAAAATAATTAAATCATTCTATATACAATATAGAAATGCGTTGCTTTATGGCCTCACCTTTTCTATCAAGGAAAATCTTCACACACCTGAATACACAGAAACTCAAACAAATAAAGAAACCAACAAACACCAAACCTTAACAAGATGTGTCATTGCATCCTTAAAAAACACCAAATCAAGAGATGATCCTCTAATAAATTCATTGTATTGTCTCTGATACATTTGCAATTTTTCACAAAGAAATTCAAAGCTTGGAACCTGGAAAAAGAAAAAAAAAAATCACTAACAATACTAGCATGTTCCTTCACAGTTTAAAATTGCACTGACATTTTTACACAAACTCAAGTTTGTGTGTTGGTCATGTATAATCTCGGGGGAAAAAAGGTGCAAGGAGAATAGGAACAAATAAACTACACTTTCATGGGATTAGTAACTTTAATATCACTAAAACAATTTATTGCATACAAACCAGAAAAATCTAGCTGTATCTTTACAAAAAATGTGACAGGTATTCAACAAAACTTCCTCTAAGATATGAGTTAAGCAATATAACATATTTAATAGTTAAAGTAAAACTTCAGTGTCTAGTATTTTAGGTGTAAACTTAAATACCTTCTCATAAATTTTTGGTGCTTCATACACAAAATCATCAGGTTCATCACCAGTTGGTTCAGGAATATCCCTTAAAAAATCTACAAAATATGGTTCAGCTTGGAGATCTTCTGTTATGTTTGCATCTACATTTTCCTCAACTGCTTTAATAACAGCTTTATCAAACCAGGCTGTATCTTCAGGAGTAACAAATCTAAAAATCATAGACCAGTACAGACAAAAAAAAAACACCAAACAAACAAACAAAGAAAAACAAACAAACAAAAAATTGCATCGGAAGAAAATCAGATAATTAAATACGAGAAAAATCCCTTGTAACATTCCAAAGAAAAATAGATATTAGGCAACACATACTAGACAATCATCACAAAAATGGATTAGGCAATATTCACAGAAATTAAATGCTTCCATACTCAAAAGCATAATAGTTAAACAAAATACAATTTGACTTCCCGAATTTCACTTAGAACTAGGCAATGACAGACCACTTAATATCTCAGATGAACAAGGTTGAGTAATTTCCCAAATAACCATTACTAAATGACCTTTCCATCTTTCAACCTAAAGCAGAATATCATAATCTAGTTACCATAGTACTGCCTATGAAAGTGCAATGATATAAGGAATAGTGAAAGGAAGATAGTATATGTCACTACAACCTGACTTAACTCTCAATCCCTCTTACTCCAAAACCTGTAATTAACATAGGGAGAAAAACACTGCAGGGGGCAGGAGGGGCAGAGGGAGTCATGCAGGTTGAAATAAAATGAAGTCTGCAAACACAAATAGTAATGACTACATTTTATTGTTTAAACAATTGTATCTGCTTCCCTTTATAGTTTCAAGATGGTTTTAATACAGATCAAGATCTTAGGCTACTCTGGTTATCTGTGGTTGTGATTATCTGAGAAGCAATCTAGGATGATACTCAGTAGCAACTAGTAAACATAAAAGGCAAGAATCACCTTAA
This sequence comes from Psittacus erithacus, assembly GCA_009867235.2. NCBI lineage: Eukaryota > Metazoa > Chordata > Aves > Psittaciformes > Psittacidae > Psittacus > Psittacus erithacus. The sequence continues at coordinate 545 of WYDI02027348.1, read as the reverse complement.
CCGCAGAAAAAGCAATGCCAACTATCACAAATAAAAAGTAATTTTCATCTTTACTTTATTCCTCCAGTGATACAATGCTCATTGTAGGGGAGGATCAGCTTCGAGATCATCTTAAGAACCTGAATATGCACAAGTCCATGGAACCTGATGAAATCCATTCACAGGTCCTGGAGGGGCTGGCAAATGAAGTCGCTAAGCCACTGTCCATCGTATTTGAAGTCATGGCAGTCAGGTGAAGTTTCTGACTGGAAAAAGGGAAATATAACCCCCATTTTCAAGAAGGGGAAAATGGATGACCCAGGGAATTGCAGACCAGTCAGTCTCACCTCTGTGCCTGGCAAAATCTTGCAGCAGATTTTCCTGGAAGACATGCTAAGGCACATGAGAAACAACAAGGTGGCTGGTGACAGCCAGCATGGCTTCACTAAGGGGAAATCCTGCCTGATCAATTTGGTGGCCTTCTATGACGGGGCTATGGAACTGATGGACAGGGGTAGAGCAGTTGATGTCATCTACCTGGACTTGTGCAAAGCGTTTGACACTGT